>CM045730.1:16014053-16196553 GCA_024760905.1 Plotosus lineatus
TTCTTTGGTCTTCCTCTAGGCATTCTTCCTGGTAGTTCAAACCTCAGCATCCTACTGCCAATATACTCACTATCCCTCCTCTGAACATGTCCAAACCATCTCAATCTAGCCTCTCTGACTTTGTCTCAAAAACATCTTACATTGGCTGTTCCTCTGATCCTATCCATCCTCGTTACTCCCAGAGAAAACCTCAGCATTTTCATTTCTGCTACCTCCAGCTCTGCCTCCTGCCTTTTCGTCCGAGCCACTGTTTCTAGGCAATACAACATTTCTGGTCTCACCACCGTCTTGTACACTTTTTCTTTCATTCTTGCTGACACTCTCCTATTGCACATCACACGCACACTTTTCTCCAACCATTCCAGCCTGCCTGCACACGCTTTTTTACCTCTTTTTTTCACACTCTCCATTGCTTTGGATTGCTCTGGACACCTCAACCTCTCTAGATTTTCGTCCACTTGTTCTCTGCTCTCACGACAGATCACAATGTCATCAGCAAACATCATAGTCCATGGAGATTCTTGTCTAACCTCGTCTGTCAGCCTGTCCATCACCATCGCAAACAAGAAGGGGCTCAGAGCTGATCCTTGATGCAGTCCCACCTCCACCTTGAATTTGTCGGTCATGCCGACAGCACACCACACCACTGTCTTACATCTCTCATACATGTCCTGCACCACTCTGACATACTTTTCTGCCACGCCAGACTTCCTCATGCAATACCACAGTTCTTCTCTTGGCAACCTGTCGTATGCTTTTTCCAGATCCACAAAGGCACAGTGCAGTTCCCTCTGACCCTCTCTGTACTTCTCTATTAACATCCTCAAAGCAAACACTGCATCTGTGGTGCTCTTTCTTGGCATGAAACCAAACTGTTGATCACAAATGCTGATTTGTGCCCTTAGTCTAACTTTAACTACTCTTTCCCATAACTTCATCGTATGGCTCATCTTTATCCCTCTGTCGTTGCCGCAACTCTGCACGTCTCCCTTGTTCTTACAAATGGGCCCCAGCACACCTCTCCTCCATTCCTTCGGCATCCACTCACTCTCTAAGACCTTGTTGAATGTTATTGTCAGAAAATCTACTGCTACCTCTCATAGACACTTCCATACCTCCACAGGTATATCATCAGGACCAACTGCCTTTCCATTTTTCATCCTCTTCAGAGCCCTCCTCACTTCACTCTTACTAAGCTTTGCTACTTCCTGCTCCTCAACAGTCACCTCTTCTACTCTTTTTTTTTCTTTCTCATCTTCCTCATTCATCAGCTCTTCAAAGTACTCTTTCCACACTCTTTCCACACTTCTGTCATCGTATTCATCATATTGATAAAGGACAGAGCGGGAAATGTATTGACTGATCGTCAATAAATTTCTCGCTCTGTCCTTTATCAATCCACCTTGCTGCACATACTTCCCATCTTGAGCTCTCTGCTGTGCCAACCTGTATAGATCATTTTCTCCCTCCTTACTGTCCAACCTATCATACAAGTCATCATACGCCCTCTGTTTGGCCTTAGCCATTGCGACTTTTGCCTTACGCTGTGTCTCCCTGTACTCCTGTTTACTCTCTTCGGTCCTCTCAATGTCCCACTTCTTCTTAGCTAACCTCTTCCTTGGTACACACTCCTGCACTTCCTCATTTCACCACCAAGTCTCCTTATCTACTTTCTTTCCAGAGGACACACTAAGTGCTTTCCTACCTGTCTCCGTGATCACATTTGCTGTGGTTGTCCAGTCATCAGGAAGCACTTCCTGACCACCCAAAGCCTGTTTCAACTCCTCCTTGAAGACAACATGACACTCTTCCTTTTTCAATTGTCACCACTTTGTTCTCTGCTCTGCCTTTTCCTTCTTAACCTTCCTTACAATCAGCATCTTCCTGCACACCACCATCCTATGCTCTTTGACAACACACTCACCCACTCTGACTTTGCACTGACTTCCTTCAAATTACCTCGCCTACCTGTGCCTGTGTTCTTATATTTCCACTTTTATAAGTCACCCTATGCTCCTCTTTTGTGGAAGATAATTTTCACAACAGCAATTGCTATCCTTTTTGCCAAATCGATCAACATCTTGTCCTTCTGTGTTCCTGTCCTGGATACCAAACCTGCCCATCACTTCCTCGTCCCCTCTGTTTCCTGCACCAACATGTCCACTGAAGTCTGCCCCAATGACCACTCTTTCACCTCTGGGGGTTCTCTGCATCACTTTCTCTAAGTCACTCCAGAATCTCTCCTTCTCTTTTAGCTCACATCCTGCCTGTGGGGCATAAGCACTAACATTGAACATCACGCCTTCAATTTCTAACTTGAGACTCATCAGTCTGTCTGACACTCTTTTCACTTCTAGAACATTCCTGACAAACCCCTCCTTCAAGATGACTCCTACTCCATTTATTATTCCATCTACACCGTGATAAAACAGCTTAAACCCTGCTCTAAGCTTCTAGCCTTGCTACCTTTCCACCTGGTCTCCTGAACACACAATATGTCTACCTTCCTCCTTTGCATCATGTCAGCCAGCTCCTATCTTTTCCTTGCATCGTTCCAACATTCAAAATCCCTACTCTCAGTCCGAGGCTCACGCATTTCCTCTTCTCTCTCTGCCTACGGACACGCTTCCCGCCTCTCCTTTTTCGACGTCTTCGAACAACAGTAGTCCAATTTCCATCAGCACCCTGTTGGTTGACAGCACTGATGGCGGTCGTTGTTAACCCGGGCCTTGACCGACCCGGTATGAATTTTGTTTTGATCATTTGCATTGGAAATGTGGCAGAAGTTTTACGCCGGATAGCCTTTCCTGTCGCAACCCTCTGCATTTCTCCGGGCTTGGGACTGGCATAAGGGAGAGCGACACTGGTTAGTCCCCCCCCCGCCTCATGGCTGCATTACTGTATATACTGGATTCACTATACTGGAATAATAATTAAAAAAAAAAGACTTTAATACTTCAGCTTTACAACAGTTCAGATGATTGTCTTCAGGCACTTCAGAGGAAACTGTTGTTTCTTCAGGAGAAAGTGGCATCATAAAGCTTAACTGAATAATAAATCATACATACAGAATAAAAACATGTACATACAATGTCAGAGCTTTTGAGATGGGGCGCGGCTTGTCCGGACCTCCGAGCTGTCATGCAGGCAAGTGCGTTTTGAACACTTGTTTAGTAGTCAACATTCACCTGTTTGCTTGAGGGATCAGAGGTCTGGATGAGCCACGTTTTGCCCACATTCGGCAGAGTGTGCCAAATTTATTAAACATTTACTGAATTAAACAACTTAAAAAATGAAAAATAAGCTGCAATGAAAACTCTCAAAAAACTCTCGAAACTCATGGACCAACAGTACATCCTCTCCTTTACGCGTGTGACAAACAAGCTTTATGGGTGCAGTACAATGGAGATTCAGCTTCCTCCTGCCAATGGGACGCCAGCGGGGAGGGATGTTGGGAGACAGCAAATGAGAGAGCAACTCGCGCATTATTTGAATGTTTGAATGGTGCATTTTAATGTTTGAATGGCGTATTTTGTAAGAAGAGGTTGTTTCGTATAAAGAGGATGAAAATTTCGGAAAATGTTTTTCATAACCTGGATTGATTGTATTCAGAGGTATTCAGTAAGTAGAGTGCCGTGTGTGTGTGTGTGTGTGTGTGTGTGTGTGTGTGTGTGTGTGTATAGAGTGGGGCCGGTGGCATAGTGGTTAGTGTGCTGCGCTCATGATTGTTGTGACGACGGTTGTGAGTCCAAATCCCACTGAGAACCTCACTGTGCTAAGACCCCTGGGCAAGGTCTCAACCACAAATGTGGCTCTGTTCACCCAGCAGTTTAAATGGGTACCAGTATAAGTATACTGGGAAGGTAACCTGCGATGGACAAGCTCCGCTATGGAAATCGTGGATAAGCACCAGGCTGATGAGCCATGAGGCTCGAGTGTAAAAACCCAACAGACTTTACCTATATAAATATAAAAATATGTGTGTGTATATATATATATATATATGTATGTACTCTATGTGTATGTTTGCTTTACCACAGACTGTCCAGATAATGATCGGTGTGTTGAATATGTTGCTGGGTGCTGTGCTTGTGGTCAACAGTGATTCCATCAGTTTATTCTCAGGGATTTTTCTCTGGGGCTCAATAATCGTATGTATTCTTAAGTTATATTAACATTTTACATATTTATAATTAGAGCTTTAAATGTAATTTTGACATAAAGCAAACCTGATTATATTTGTGCACCTGTAGTACATCATTGCTGGGTCTCTGGCTGTTTCAGCAAGCAACAAGCTTAACAACTGCAAGGTATGTAAACACCACAAGCATTGTGCCCACTCACTCACACACACACACACACACACACACACACACATTATATACATATGTCTGTCTTCCTTTTGGCTTTTTCCTTTTACTCGGGAGTTGCCATAGCGAATCATCTGATTCGCACGTTTGATTTGGCAGAGGTTTTTATGTCGGATGCCCTTCCTGTCACAACCCTTTTCGCAAGGGACAGAAACACGCTGACGACTTTGCAGCCTACTCTTTACGAAAGTCAGCAATGGTTCTTTTACATGCCTCTCACCATAGACAGTGAGAGACATGGCCCGCCTTTGATAACCCAGTTAGCCGCACTGGGGGGACAGTGACAACCTTGTGGAGAGTGGGACTCGAACCCCCAACTTTTGGATCAGCGATCCAGCACCCTATACCACTAGACCACCACTGCCCCATACACATTATATATATATATATATATATATAGGATTTTCTGAGTAGATCCTTCCGTAGGAGAGTGCTCAATACTTCTATAATCACCTGAAGAGAGAGGATGGTTTCACCACCCCTCGAAACAGATCTGTAGTGATAAATGGAGTTTCAATAGAAAGTCTTTGTCCTGTCCTTTTATTTATATATATATATATATATATATATATATATATATATATATATATATATATATATATATATATATATATGTGTGTGTGTGTGTATATCCTCACGCCGGTCCCAAGCCCGGATAAATGTAAAGGGTTGAGGCAGGAGGGCATCTGGCCTAAGACTTTTGCCAGAATACAAAATGCAAACCGTATAGACAAATTTCATACTGGATCGGTCGAGGCTGGGTAAACAACAACCGCTATCAGTCCTGTGAGCCAACAGGGTGCTGGTGGAAAGGAGAGGCGGGAGGCGTATCAGACAGAGTGATGAGTCTCAAATTAGAAATTGAAGGTATGATGTTCAATGCTGTTAGTGCTTATGCCCCACAGGCAGGATGTGAGCTCGAAGGAGAGATTCTGCAGTGAGTTAAATGAAGTGCTGCAGAATACCCCCAGAGGTGAAAGAGTGGTCATTGCGGCAGATTTCAACGGACATGTTGGTGCAGGCAACAGAGGGGACGAGGAAGTGATGGGCAGGTTTGGTGTCCAAGACAGGACCGCAGAAGGACAGATATTGATAGATTTTGCAAAAACAATGGAAATGTCTGTGGTGAATACTTTCTTCCAGAAGAGACAGGAGCATAGGGTGACTTATGAAAGCGGTGGTAGGAGCACAAAGGTAGACTACATCTTTTGTAGGCGAGGTAATTTGAAGGAAGTCAGTGACTGAAAAGTCGTAGAGGGTGAGAGTGTTGCAAAACAGCATAGGATGGTGGTGTGCAGGATGATGCTGATGCTGAAAGGTGAAGAAGGCAAAGGCAGAGCAGAAGACAAAGTGGTGGAAGCTGAAAAAGGAAGAATGTCGTGTTGTCTTCAAGAAATAGTTGAAACAGGTTTTGGGTGGTCAGGAAGTGCTTCCAGATGACTGGACAACTACAGCTAATGTGATCAGGGAGACAGGTAGGAGAGTACTTAGTGTGTCCTCTAAAAGAACAGTGGGTAAGGAGACTTGGTGGTGGAATGAGGAAGTGCAGAAGTGTGTACAAAAGAAGAGGTTAGCTAAGATAAAATTGGACATAGAGAGGACTGAAGAGAGTAAACAGGAGTACAGGGCGACACAGCGTAAGGCGAAAGTAATAGTGTCAAAGGCCACACTTAAGGCGTTATGATGACTTGTATGATAGGTTGGACAGTAAGGAGGGAGCAAATGATTTATACAGTTTGGCACAACAGAGAAATAGAGATGGGAAGGAAGAGCAAGAAAGCAAGAAAGAGTGTTTAAAGACAGGGTGGGAAATGTATTGACTGATGACAGAAGTGTGATGGAAAGATAGATGGACAGAGTACTTTGAAGAGCTGATGAATGAGGAAAATGAGGCAGAAAAAGAGGAAAAGAGATGACTGTTGAGGACCAGGAAGTAGCAAAGCTTCGTAAAGGTGAAGAGAGGAGGGCATTGAAGAGGATGAAGAGTGGTAAAGCAGTTGGTCCTAATGACATACCGGTGGAGGTATGCAAGTGTCCAGGCGAGGTTGTAGTAGATTTTCTGACAAGAATATTCAACAGGTCATAGAGAGTGTGTGGAAGAATGGAGGTGTGCTTGTGCCCAATTTAAAGAACAAGGGAGACATGCAGAGTTGTGGCAACTACAGAGTGATAAAGTTAATGAATCATACGATGAAATTATGGGAAAGTATAGTTGAAGCTAGACTGAAGGCAGAGTTCAGCATTTGTGAATAACAGTTTGATTTCATGCCCAGAAAGAGCACCACAGATGCAATGTTTACCTTGAGGATGTTAATAGAGAAGTACAGAGAAGGAGCTGCATTGTGCCTGTGTGGATCTGGAGAAGGAAATGACAGGGTGCCGAGTGAGGAACTGTGGTATTGTATGAGGAAGTCTGGAGTGGCAGAGAAGTATGTTAGAGTGGTGCAGGACATGTACAAGAGATGTAAGACAGTGGTGAGGTGTGCTGTCAGTGTGACAGAACAGTTCAAGGTAGAGGTTCTGTCACTTCTGGTGTGGAGATACACGCAGTCTTTTGACTGGTTGAAGCCTTGCCTGCTGATCAAGTCAAAGTTCTTCATCAAGTCAATGAAGGCAATGTACAGTGGACACCTTTGTCCTCAGCACTTCTCTTGCAGTTGCCTTAGTGAAAAGGCCATATATATATATATAGTAGATCTTTCTGCTCTATAGCCACACTGTGCCTCAGGGTAAACTTCCTCTGCAAGTTTTCTGCAACCAGTTGAGTATTGCTCTGGGTGAAGGCTTTTCCAACAGTACTGCGAAAGGATATTCTACAATAGTTGTTGCAGTCACCTTTGTTCTTGTTGAGAGTGATGATCCTGGCATTCCGCATGTCTTAAGGACTGATTCCTTCCTCTCTGCACTTGAGTAAAAGCTTGTAAGGTGGTGCTGTAGAGCAGTGCTCCTGCTTGCTATGATGATCTCTGTGGGGGTGCCATAATTGCCAGGAGCTTTCCTGCTGGCCAGGGAGTTGATGGCTCTTCTGGGATCATCAATAGAAGATAAAGTATCTCGTTCCTCCATGAGTGGTCGTGTGTTCGTGTTCTTAACTGCTGTAGTACTGACAATGTTCTCTCTGCTTGGCCCATTTCTCCATGTGCTTTCCTCTGTCTATGATAATGAAACCAGAGGTTGTCTTCAAAGGTGTGATCTTGATAATGCTTGGACTGAAAGGTTTCTTCATGCTGTTGTACATGGCGTGGATGTTGCCACAGTTAGCAGAGAGCTGGATGCTCTGGCAACAAAGGTTCAGGCAGTTTTCGCTGTGCCGAACTATCCATTGAGTTTCATTTCTGCCCTTCCTGAGTGCAGCAAGTGTCTTCTGTGAAGGCTCTCTCTTGTACTTAAGTAGTACTTTTCTTTTTGCTGTGATTGCGAGTTCGTGTTTTGTGATTCCACCTTCAAACCTGTGTAGATTATGCCACTCTCTTGCCAATCGTGCCCATGGCAAAGCTGTAGATAATGTCCCGAATGTTATTCCACCTCTCTTAAGTGCTGTTTGTAGTGTAGTCCTCAATGGCCTCTTCTATGGAATCGGCAAAGTGCTTACACAGGTCTGGCAATGTTGTCCTGGCTGTGTTGAAACATGGATATCCTTTCTGCTTGGAGTGATAGATCTGTTTGGAATGAACTCACACCTTGATATCAACCAACGAGTGGTCAGTATCACAGTAAGCACTGTGGTAGCTGTGGGTTGTGAGGACACAGTTCAGCGAGGTTCTTCTGGTAGTGGCTTGATCATAAATGATGCCTGGATACTCTGTGTTGAGGCTTAGGGGTGAAGAATGTGTTGGTTAAACAGAGGTCGCACTTGAAGCACAGCTCTAGAAGCCGCTGACCAGTCTCACTGAGTTTGCCTATACTCAAGTGGCCAATGCTGCAAGGCCAGGATTCCTAGTCAGCTCCAACTCGAGCAATGGAATCCCAAAGCAAGTATATTTGTTCTGTGGCTGGGATCTCTCTGATGGTAATATCAAGCTCCTCTTAAAAATCATTCCTGTAGAGCTGAATGTTGGAGCATAGATTCTTCGGATATTGACTGGGCCAGAAGAAGTTGAGCGGTGAAGAGAGAGTATTCCCTTTGCTGACAGTTCCACTGAAGACAGTAGAAAGCTTCTCACTGTGAATCCTACTCCATGCATATGTGGTTCCTCTGGTTTCTTTCCCTGCCAGAAGAAGAAGATGAAATTCTGTTCTCTGAGGCTACCACTCGAGAGGGATTCTTTTTGCCTCTAAAGCAACAATGACAATCTTGAGCCTTGTCAGCTCACGGTTGATGATCGCTGTTTTCCGGGGAGTCATCAACCTGTTGTAGATTGTCAGAGAGGCCAGGACACATGCCAGATGTAAAGAAGGATGATTTCTTTTTCTTTGTAATACTGTGGCTGCTCGGGACAAGGGTTCTGTCTGCTTTTAATGTTGGACGAAAAATAAGCTCCAGGCACCGTCTGGAGCGACAGACGTTGGCAAACCGACACCTTCTTGGGTGGGGGCTGCACAACTTGAGGCGGGCAATGGTTAGACCAGGGATCGGCAACTTTTCCCATTTAAAGAGTCAATACAGACCCATTTTCCACAGTAAAGAAAACACTGGGAGTCACAAATCCTTTTTTGACATTTAATATCAAATAACACTAATGTTTTTGCCCTTTTCCTTTATGTTAATAATAAAAAAATAATAATAAAATAACAATAAAAAACAATGTGCTGCATTGATTTGAACAACTGCAGAGACAATTCAGTTACTATTCTGCTTGCCACAAGCCATTTACATTTAAAAAAAAACAATAGAAATTAAAGAAAAAGTGACTTTCAATGAAAATTTCCAATGTCTTTTTGAGTTCTGAGGCAGTGGTGGCCTGGTGGTAAAGGTGCTGGATTACTCATCCCAATGTTGGGGATTAAAGCCCCACTTTTCACAGATTGTCACTGTTTCCCCAGTGCAGCTAACTGGGTTATCAAATTCTGGTCTCGTCTCTCACTGTCTGTGGTGCAACATTTTTTGTGTTTATATTCCAAAGCAAAAGAGTTGAACTTTATTTAAGTAACATCTCCTTTAAAAAAAAAAAAAAGAAAAAATCAGTTTTGAGTTTGATTAATTTTTGGCTCTGGCGTCGGGTTTTGTTGTGCTGTTTTTCTTTTCAGGTGAAGGCCGCGATGGGGATGAATATTTTCAGTGTAATAACTGCAGGAATCGCCATCATCTTGCTTTCCCTGGATTTGGTAATTGGGCCAATGATATGGTCCACTTGCTACTATGACAGCGAGGAGGACTACAGTTACGGATACAGTCCTAGCAGATGTGGCCATATGGCAATTGTAAGATTATATAATGGAGTAAATACTGATCTTTTGAATCAGTTTTCTTTTCTTATATTTTAATTAAATATAATTATAATTATATTATAATTATAATATTTATATATTAATTAAAAAAAAACAGAACAGTGAAATGACTGTATATTAATTATTTATTTATTTATTTTTATTTATTATTATTAATTTTTATGAGCACTTGAGGTGATGGTGAATCTTTATTTCAGAGCCGTACTAATGGAATCATTGGTGTTCTGCTGGTCTTCTCATTGCTTCAGTTCATCATCTCGATCGTCATTGCAGCTTTCACCTGCAAAGCCACCTGCACCAATGAACCTACTGTAAGTACTGAAAAAACGAAATGACACCGAGCACCCCCCCACACACAGACACACACACACACATACACCCAACTCACCCATGCTCTGGGCACTAATGCACTCCGTCGTCTTCTTCTTCTTCTTCTCCTTTCGGCTTTTCCCTTCAGGTGTCGCATCAGCGAATCATCTGCCTCCATCTCACCCTATCCTTTGCATCTTCTTCTCTTACACCAACTACCTTCATGTACTCCTTTACCACATCCATGAATCGTCTCTTTGGTCATCCTCTAGGTCTTCTGCCTGGTAGTTCCAACCTCAGCATCCTACTACCAATATACTCATTATCCCTCCTCTGTACATGTCCAAACAATCTCAATCTAGCCTCTCTGACTTTGTCTCCAAAACGTCTTACATGTGCTGTCCCTCTGATGTGCTCATTCCTGATCCTATCCATCCTCGTTACTCCCAAAGAGAACCTCAACATTTTCATCTCTACTACCTCCAGCTCTGTTTCCTGTATTTTCCCCAGGGCCACTTATACACTTTTCCTTTCATTCTTGCCGATACCCTCCTATCACACTCCGGACACTTTTCTCCAAACATTCCAACCTGCCTGCACACGCTTCTTCACTTTTTTTCCCACACTCTCCACTTCTCTAGATTGTTGACCGTAAGTACTTAAAATCCTCCACCTTCCTTATCTCTTCTTCCTGTAAACTCACCGTTCCTCTTGGGTCCTTGTCATTCACACACATGTATTTACTGTTTTACTGAGGCGAACCTTCCCTCCTTTCCAGAGCATACCTCTAGATTTTCCTGCACTTGTTCTCTGCTCTCACTACAGATCACAATGTCATCTGCAAACATCATAGTCCATGGAGATTCTTGTCTAACCTCGTCTGTCAGCCTGTCCATCACCATAGCAAACAAGAAGGGGCTCAGAGCTGATCCTTGATGCAGTCCCACCTCCACCTTGAACTCTTCTGTCACACCGACAGCACACCTCACCACTGTCTTACAACTCTTGTACATGTCCTGCACCACTCTAACATACTTCTCCGCCACTCCAGACTTCCTCATACAATACCACAGTTCCTCTCTCGGCACCCTATCATCTGCTTTCTCCAGATTCACAAAGGCGCAATGCAGCCCCCTCTAACCTTCTACTTCTCTGCACGTCTCTATTAACATCCTTAAGGCAAACATTGCATCTAAGGTGCTCTTTCTTAGCGTGAAACAAAACTGAGGTTCACAAATGCTGACCTCTGCCCTTAGTCTTGCTTCCACTATTCTTTCCCATAACTTCATCGTATGGCTCATCAATTTTATCCCTCTGTAGTTGCCATAACTCTGCATGTCTCTCTTGTTCTTAAAAATGGGCACCAGCACACTTCCCCTCCATTCCTCTGGCATCCTCTCACTCTCGAAGACCTTGTTGAATGTTCTTGTCAGGAAATCTACCGCTTCCTCTCCTAGACACTTCCATACCTCCATACATATGTCATCAGGGCTAACTGCCTTTCCATTCTTCATCCTCTTCAATGCCCTCCTCACTTTCACCCTTACTAATTTTTGCTACTTCCTGGTCTGCAACAGTCACCTCTTCTGTTCTTTTTTTCTCTCTCATTTTCCTCATTCATCAGCTTTTCAAAGTACTCTTTCCATCTTCCCAGCACACTTCGACATCAGTCAATACATTTCCCTCTCTGTCCTTAATCACTCTAACTTGCTGCATGTCCTTCCCATCTCCATTTCTCTGCTGTGCCAACCTGCATAAATCATTTTCTCCCTCTTTACTTTACAACCGAGCATACAAGTTGTCATACGCCCTCTGTTTGGTCTTTGACACTTCTTCCTTCGACTTATGCTGTGTCTCCCTGTACTCCTGTTTACTCTCTTTGGTTCTCTCAATGTCCCACTTCTTCTTAGCGAACCTCTTCCTTTGTACACACTCCTGCACTTCCTCATTCCACCACCAAGTCTCCTTATCTACTTTCCTGCCAGATTGTCATTGTCATTGTCATTGTCATTGTCAAGTATTCTCCTAACGCGCTCCCTGATCACATTAGCTGTCGTTGTCCAGTCATCTGGAAGCACTTCCTGGCCACCCAAAGCCTGTTTCAGCTCCTCCTAAAGACAACACGACACTCTTCCTTTTTCAGCTTCCACCACTTTGTCTTCTCCTCTTTCGTTTCTTTCTTCAGCTTTCTCACCATCAGCATCATCTTGCACACCACCATCCTATGCTGTTTGGCAACTCTCTCACCCGCTACTACTTTGCAGTTACTGACTTCCTTCAAATTACATCGCCTGCACAAGATGTAATCTACTTGTGTCCTCCTACCTCCGCTTTTACAAGTCACCCTATGTTCCTGTCTCTTCTGGAAGAAAGTATTTACCACAGCACTCCGTACAAGCACCTTTTGCTGATCATTCCCGGTATCATTTGAATTTTGGAATGAATAATTTAACTTTCACCTTCCCTAAAAATCATTGACTGAGGTTTCACTTTATTCTCTGAAAGGTTAATCAAGGAAGATGATCTGCTCATAAAATCATAGTCAGATGAACGAAAATACTTTTTTTTTTTTTAGAAAAAAAAAAGAGATTATGACAAAAACTGGCACTGATCTGAAATTATCTGCAACCTTGAACAGTCTAAAGTTTTTTGGAAGTGTAATTAGCAATTAGGAGTGCTTAACTATAGTAACCATAATGTGTCTGCTCAATGTGTGTGTGTGTGTGTGTGTGTGTGTGTGTGTGTGTGTGTGGTATAGCTAAACGTCATCAACGTGGTTCCGAACACTGCTGGACATGTTCCTGCGGGTAGTTCCTTCCCAATTTATCCACCTCAACTGGTAAGGGAAACCTGCAGAGTGTCAATCATCTGATATTACCTAATCCATATTTTAATGATTCACAACTAATTCATGGGTTTCCTTTGTGTTTGTTTCAGAATGTCAGTACACTGAACGCCGTCCCCATGAACAATCCTGCGGAATATCCTCCAGCATACTATGAGAAAAACCCATCAGAGAATGCAGGATTATTCTAAATAAGGAATTCAGATGTTCACGCTTTTTGACTCTTAAAAATGAACACGATTATAAACAATCTCACTCTCGCACTTCTTTCACATGATACCGATTCTTCCAGCGACTAAGCACACCTTCAGCATTTAAAGAACAGTGTTTTTGTTTCTTAAAACAATCTGTACGCACACACACACACACACACACACACACACACACACACACACACACACACACACACTCCTTCTCCTCGAATTATTCAATGCTTTTTATCATAAAGATCAAATGTATCACATTATTTTGGCATGATAAACATATTTTTTGTTAATAAAATATTAGCAAACACAAACAAATAAAGAAATGTTTACCACAGCTGATGTTTGGACTGTGGAAGAAAACCAGAGTACCCTGAGGAACCTTCATCAGCACATGAGAGCATGCACACACACACACACACACTCCACATAGAAATATTTGAGTGAAAGTTGAACCCTGAACCTTGAGTTGCAGCATCCCCTGGAATACACTTCAACCAGCCGAACTGCCTCTTTTAGTAATTTATCCTTTGTTGATTCATTCTCTATGTCACTTAATCCTTATTATGGTCTGGGGGAGGTTGGTGCTTGTCTCAGCCAATTCTGTGTAAGGAAGATATACGCCCTGAACAGATCACCAAGCCCTTTCAGGTCTCACACTAACAACCACTCACATTTACATTGACACTCACACCTGGGGGAAATTTGAAACAATCAATTAGCCTGCTGTGCATGTTTTTGTACTATGGACGAAAACTGGAATACCTGGAGGAGTCCCACGCAACCACGACAAGAACATGGAAACTCTACACAGACACGCCCTGAGCTCCCCAGGTAAAACTGTCATAAAACTTAGAACGGGAACATGAAACAACAACACAAACAACAACAACAATACTACTACTACTACCACTACTACTACTAATACTACTACTACTAACTACTACAACTACTAATAATAATAGTTTCATGTTTTGCACTTTGTCTCTGGGTTGCCAGGAAGGAAGAGTTTATCATTCGATCTAACTGCTTTTATTATTTTTAAATTTAAATAAATAAAGTGCAATAAATGCCTCTAACCACCCTTTATTAAATGTATTAATTGTAGCCCTGCCCCAATTTATGATTCATGATTCATGATTTATGATTCATCTAGGCAAAGGAGTCAGTAGGATTACTGTTCTGTTCAACACACTGCACGTGAACACTGCAGTGGTTTTGGAAAAAGTTGCTCCTTAAAATGGTGCCTCTAAGCTGATTTTGTAAATCACTCCACCTGGTTGACATACATTGATGTACAGTCCAGCAGTACCTCTGCCATCAAAAAAAAAAAAAAAATCAAGAGTGGAGTTGAGATTCTTAGCATCAACCTTGGCACGTTGGAAATATGCTCTTTGCTTTCATCGTGAGTTTTGACATGTTTTACAAGAGAATCATCCAACAGTAAAATGAGTGCAAAAGTACACAACTGCATACAATCATGAAGGGCTTCCATATTGATCAAACCTCGCCCACTGAAATTGATTGACATGTATAAACAATTGAGAGAGTGAAGGTCGTGAGCACGATTGTCAGACATGATCCTTCTTGCAAGGCGATCAAGGCCACTGACATCATCTTTTGTCGACTCTATGATGCCAAACCAGCACTGCAAATGTATTTGTGGCTTTGACTTTGTTCCTCGCATTCAGCTCCGAACTCCAGATGTTACTAATGTTGGCATTCTGGAGCTTATCTCAAGCTTGCATCCCTAAACAGGTGTTGTTACGTATGCCTAAGGGATTCTATCAGACAAACCCCCATGTGTTATGGATAGGAGAATTTAGATGATTGAAATTGCCCTGTGAAACCAGCAAAGCACAAAAGACCATGACATAAACTATGTACAATTTAATAATATGAACAAAATAAGACAACATTCATAACTTTCAACTTTGAGCTAAACCATATACAAATTAACCAAGGGTCCCATTGTCACCAAGCACCTGCAGCAGGTTAAATTTAGTGATGGCGCATGGGGTGGCAGTGAAAGGCTTGCCATCCCGCGTGTCGGACTTCCGCTGATGACCATCCTCGCATGGGCTGTGCGTGGATGTCAATGCTGGACTGTATCGATGAAGTCCCAACAACGAAACTAAGGTAAAGCGTGTTCACCTGAGATGAGTTGATCCATGATCCACCCAAAGAGCCATGAGGAGCCTGGAGGAGAACAAAGCAGTTGCCAGTCGGCAACAGGTCCTTCATATAAATTCCCCCAACAAATTGTTTTCTCTCTGGTACAAGCCTGAACAAGCCCAGGCACGCCCAGACAAGCCCCAACATGTCTGTGTTACTCCTCCCCTCTGTTGGATTGCGGAACTCCAGTCCTCTTTTAGAAACTTACAGACTGTTAGGATCCGTTGAATGTGGAAGAAGACGACTGGAGACTGGTTTTGAGTTGAATATGAGAAGCTTTATTGCGTCGTCTGCAGAGGACGGAGACCCAACAAACATGCATAAAAGACACGCTAGAAAAGGTCTGGGGTCTCACTCGCGGGTGTGTGCTTTTAAGGGCTTCAGAGCAGGTTCCTTCTTCCTGGTTTGGGACTGGGTCTACGCTGTGTTGTTGTCTCAACAGGATGCGATAAGTCTGGGCTCTATCCGGGTGCCTCACAACCCCCACACACCCCTTCACCTCTACACACATCTGTTTCCCGCTGTCGCCTCCTGATCTCGAGGTGATCTGCAACTTAGGACACCACCGAACTAGATACTGTCGAGTCTGTTAACTGTCACACAGACCGCAGAAGGCTCAGGGTGTCGCAGGTGTGAAAACATGCACTGTTGTTTAAGTAAGCATTTTTATACTAGACATGAAGAATGCTCCCTTAAGCCTATCATTTGATTATTCTCAGCAAGCATTTAAGAATAGCAAAACACAGAGAAATAAATCACCATTATACAGTTATATAAAGCAGTATTTGTACTAGAGTACATGATAATATGATGTACTTTTACAAGACTCAAACTGCTGAGTCACACCATGTGGCTTTCTTCCATTATTTTTATATTTATATTCACAAATATTTACCTTAACACCCCGTAAACGGTGTAATATTGGTGTTGCGCGAAATGCTCAATAACTAATCCCGCATGTAACTCTACAGATCCATTATTGCCCTGGCTTGGCATGGTATAAGTGGAGAATGTTACATTTATTGAGTCGAAACATTATTCTGGTATCTTGTAAAAAGAACTCTACAATATGAATTTGAATCTCCTTTGGCAGCAATGAACAAGAGTTTGCTTTGGTGACAGATCAAGCTGAGAGCATGCTTTGAACTGTCTGCTGCTGTGGGAGTCCCACAGGCCAGAAAGACCCAATAGGCCTCCTTTGTTAGCTGGACAGCCCCTTCAATGAAGGTGTCCACCACCGGGTTTGGGATTTACCACCAAGACAGCTCCCAATGTCCTATTGCTGTTTTCTAAATAATGGAGGCACAAAATATCATCCATTCGGATTCCATGTGCCTCGCTTCCTTTGGGATGTGGTTGGAGCTCTACCAGAGATGAGAGTTAAACGCTTTTCTGACTCTAAGAAATGTTCCAAGGAGACCCTAACTACATGCCTGGGCCTGAAAGGTCTGAAGGGTCGCCTCCCCCACCATCAGAGCGAGTTCACCATCAGGTGGAGATTGGTTAACAGCTCAGATGCTCTCATCACCAGAATGTCCAGAACATGTAGCCACAAGTCGGGTGACGTGATTACAAAGTTGATCATCGAACTGCAGTGCGGAGTGTACTGGTGTCAAGTGCACTTGCGGACACCCTTATGTTTGAACATAGTGTCCCTGATGGACAAAGCATGATAAGAACAGAAGTCCAAAGGTGAACCTTTTGGGTTCAGATTAGACAGGCCAGCCATACCTAGCAATCACACCATTCCAGATTACATTGTACTTGCCCACATAAGTGGATGTTGAGGTCTCCCAGGACAATGAGGGAATCCCCAGTGTGAGTGTTCTCCAACAGACCCTCTAAAGGTTGGGTAATCTGAATAGTTATTTGGGAAATAAGCAAAAACAACAGTCAGGACGCACACATTTAACCCAAAGTTCGAGGGAAACTACCCTTTCCTCAAAAAAGGAGAAGTACAAGGTGTGGACATTCAGACGAGGAGCAACAAGGATGCCCACCCCCATTGCCTTTCCTCATGTGCATGAAACAAAGTTAAAGCCCCTTATAAGATGGGTGGTTCCACAGCTCATGCTATGCATTATGGTGCCTCAGACTATAGTCAGGATCTCTCAACAATTCAGGCTCTTTCTCTCCCTGAGAGATGACATTACCAACTCACAAGGCATCTGAACCCTAAAGCTACTCCAAAGGTGGTGGTGGGTCCAAAGGAGGGCGAACTCATTTTTCCTTTTTGGGCTGGACCTAACTGGTCTCCATGTCCACGTCCACCAGGTTCTTGCCTTTTTGCCACGACCCTAAGCCAGGCTACAGGATGACCCCGATGACCCGAATTCAGGGAAAGGTTAACCTCTTCCTTTTATCTTAATCCATAGAGGGGTCTTTGAAATAAGCTTCATCAGAACCTTCACCTGGGACCTGTTTGCCTTCGATGACCCTACAAGATTTATAATCCCTCCAACAACATAGCTTCTCGGATCATTAGGACATGCAAACCCACCCGCAACAAAAATGTGGTTGGAAGTTGAGCTGCTCTTTAAATCTTAAATTTTGCAATTAGTGTAGATCATCATAGAGTTGGATGATTGAAAATATATAAAATATGTCTTCTTTTTCTTTCCTGTCCTGGACACTAAACCTGCCCATCACTTCCTCGTCCCCTCTGTTTCCTGTACCAACATGTCCATTGAAGTCTGCACCAATGACCACTCTGGGGGTAGCCTGCATCACTTCATCTAACTCACTCCATAATCTCTCCTTCTCTTCAACTTTACTTCCTGCCTGTGGGGCATAAGCACTAATACCCTTGACCATCACGTTTAATTTCTAGCTTGAGAATTATCACTTTGTCTGACACTCTTTTTACTTCTACAACATTCCTGACAAACACGTCCTTCAAGATAACTCCTACTCCCTTACTCTTTCCATCCACGCCAAGATGAAACAGCTTAAACAGCTTCCCTGCTCCTATGCTTCTATCCTTGCGACCTTGTCTCCTGAACACACAGTATGTCCACCTCTGCAGCTCACTGGATGATCATGGGCCATGTCTCTCACTATCTATGGAGATTGGCAGTAAAAGAACCATTGCTGATTTTCGTAAAGAGTTGATGCAAAGCCGTCAGCATGTTTCTGTCCCTTGTGTCAGGAAGGGTATCCGACGTAAAAACCAATGCAGAATCAAATGTGCGAATAATTCCTGATAAAGGGGAAAAGCCGAAAGGAAATTTTACTCTCAGTCTGAGACTCATGCCTTTCCTCTTCTCTCTCTGCCTCCGGACACTCCTCCCGCCTCTTCTTTTTGACCAATTTCATTGTCCATGGACATTCTCGTTTCACCTTATCTGTCAGGCTGTCCATTACCATAGCAAACAAGAAGGGGCTCAGAGCTGACCCTTGATACAGTCCCACTTCCACCTTGAACTCTTCTGGCACACCGACAGCACACCTCACCACTGTCTTACATCTCTCTTACACATCAAGCACCACTCTAACATACTCCTCTGCCTCTACAGATTTCTTCCTGCAATACAACAGTTGAGGAACTCAACTGAGAGAGGTCTCGATACCCTGCATATGCTTTCTCCAGATTGATCATTGGTGCAGACTTTAATGGACATGTTGCAGGCAAAATGAGTCAACATGAGTTAAAGTGTGACCCAATTTTGTAATTTAGAAAACATAATTGTTGAGTCAATTAGACCGGTGAATTTCTCTTGTTGTTCAATTTCACCACCGGTATTTAAATCGCCCCCAAAACTTTTTATGGGAGGAAAAACATCAGTGTCGAACCTGCTGAGCTGGCCACTTGTTAAAATAGTGACAAATCTGAGACAGGTATGGATTATGATGACGAGGTAGCTGATCCCAGCTAACACGGTTACACATTCCGCATTCTTCCGAGGACTGTCTCCGGTGTTTAAGCAGTGTTTCCCTATTGTTCACTATGTATTCCGTGCCTTCCGAAAGTATTCCGGTGGATTCTTGTGGAAACGCCAAGGTTCCATGTCCGCTCTTGACCACCTGGAAGAGGGGGGGTAGCTTATGGGACAGTCAAGGAACACTGGCAGAAGAAAGGAAAGAACATTGGCCAAAAGATGGAATGTTTGCGAAAGGACTGCTGAACCAAAAGGAACACTATTGGAATATTTTTCTGTGAATGTGCTTTTGAACATTTTCAAAATTACATTCGCGGAAGATTTTGGCCTTCCAGAAACAGAAGAATACATTCAGAATCATACGAAAGAACATGGAAGATGACGGCATGACTGACAAACATTGGAAGATGATGACATTTTTGTTTCCGTGAGTCTGCCGTGCTCCAGTGAAATGGGGGTATGAGAAAAGGTCACGAACCAAGAAGACTTCTAATCTCTGTCTATATATATCTGACTTTATGCCTGAGGGAATAAAAGCTAATAAAACATAATAATAATAATAATAATAATATAATAATAATAATAATATAATAATAATAATAATAATAATAATAATAATAATAAAAGAATCAACTGGGCTTCACTTCCAACTCGCACAATTGTTAAACTCTGACATTGAAACTGAAGAATTTGATAGATTTGTGGAAGAGAAATGATTTAAAAAGGTAACTTTATTGTTTTATTCTGTTCCAACTGAACAATGATGAGGGTTATTGTGAAGTGTATTATTTTATGTTTTTTATCGTAATTTTATTTGTGAGCGTTGAATCAAGTTTGGTTTGAATAACTTTTGTTTTGCTTAATGCACCTTACAATCTGGTGCGAATTAAGTATGGGCATAGACCGTTAAAGCATTGTTTGTGATATTGTGCCTTATAATTTGGTGTGCCTTGTGGCCCAGAAAATGCTATGACAAATGTCAAATTTAAATAATTTATCAGATGGTAAATTAATGTTAAGGAAGAATTATTGAATATCAATATTTTTAAAATGTGTCAGGGAATAATTCATACTTTATATTATTTATGTTATAATATAATAGTAAAATAATCAGTGATGGACTGAGACACTTTGAATCAACAAGAGAAACTGTTGAGAATCTTCTTGGGCATGAGATAGGCTGCTACTCATTGAGGTTTTTATTTACTTTTTGTCACATTAAAAAAATAATTGAAAACATCCAAGCAGTTGAGTATTTTTTTCATTTCTCTTTGATCACTCCCTTACATTGTGTGAAAAGTTTTATTTTACACTGCCTTTCACAATTATTGTCACCCCTTGTGCTCATGTTCTTTCGTGTATATATATATATATATATATATATATATATATATATATATATATATATATATATATATGCCCTCGATATTCGTGGGAATTTAGTCCAGGCCCCTCCTGCAAATGAAGATAATCTACGAGTTCTGTACCCTGACGTAAAACTCCATGTATCACATTAGACTCGCAAATCAGCAGCCGGAAGTAAAATACACTCATGCCTCAATTTTACAGACTTCACTTTAATGGATTTTGGATGCAACAGACAAAATTGTAGCTTCAGATTAGTCCGGATTGTCCAGACGTGGGCCGTCGTTTCCGCCAGATGACCAGATTGGCTTAAAGAAATCTCGCACTTTTAAATCTGTTCATCTATTTTCAATGCCACGTCACAGTGACGCGAAACAGTGAGCCAATCCTTTCTGGATGTGGGTGGGTACGCGAACCTTGAAACTCGAATTTTATTGGACTCACATGCTGTAGTGTTTATGCGACAGGAAGCGTGTCCCAAGTTTTGGCAAACAGCTGGTCTGCGGGTTGAAGTTTTTCCATGTCTGTCTATTTGTGTTTGCTTGCCAGCTGTGCTTGTCTTTGTGAAAATGAGCAGATCAAAACGAATGAACCTTACCTCTTTACACAAAAACAACACGCGCAGTCTGTGGCTGTTGGTATAATTCTATAATATTAGAGTTTGAAGGTATTTGGACCTGACAACATACTGGCGTACAGAAAGGACAGGCTTTCCACTGCGCCACAGTGACGTGGCATTGAAAATAGATGAATAGATTTAAATTAGCAAGATTCATCTGTTTTAGTTTTATCTGATGGCTTTTTTTGTATCTTTATTTAAATGATCACGAAATTATGCATTTGTTATTATGTATTATTGCTAAGAAAGGCCACCGAATTTATCTGAGAGCCAAATACACCAGAGAGTGTTTATCTGAGAGCCAGATACATAGTTTCCCGACATATAGGATGTATATATTTATATGTGTCACCGTCCTGATTATAGAGCTCACAGTTCCCTGGGAGGACAGACTATAAGTAGCACATGAGCTTAATGCTACCAAGTGCCAAGACTGAGTAGACATAGCTCTCACGACAGGCTGGAAAGCAACTCTAATGCCTATAGAAGTGGGTTGTCGAGGCTTACTTGCAACAACAAAAAGAAGCTTCCTGAGCCGGACAGGACTGCCACTCTCCATGTCCAAAAAAGCAATCAAGGCAATACAAGCGTCGGCAGAGTCAAGCTCACGTTGGCTTTGGATGAATCTTTGGGTGATCTTTGCTGCCCCACTTAAGCGAAGCATACAGGTTTAGGGGCAAAACGCCAGTGACTCTGAGATGCCTGCTGAAGATGCAGACAGGGAGAAGAAGATTAACATCACAGAGAAGCTTTTTGTGAGACAGGCATGGCCCGGAGGGTGTTTTTGTCTTTATCTTGTAGCCTTATGATCAAACACAGATCCAAATAACCAATAATCAGCATCCAAAGCATGTGTCTTTGGTGCACTTACTTACATAGTGCTTTATCTACAACTCTTTCTTGAACAATCTCACTGCTTGTTTGAGGTCTCTTTTGTGCCGCGGGGTTCCAGAGTCAATGTTTCTTTTCACATCTCAGATTTCCATTTGTGACTCATTTGAAGCGAGCACACAAGCCTGTAAAAGGCACTTCTTTTCAAGCCTTTATTGTTCATAAGGCAGTGCTTTTGTTTGGTATGACTTGCTCGCCCCTGCAGTTGTGCTAATCTGTAGAAAGATGGGTTGATTTATGACTCTGATTTTATGTCATTGTTGTTGGTTCATTCACCATTTTTACATCATCAGGATCAGGACTCACTCTCTTTGTTCCGCTGGTGCCATTGAAACCTGCAGTTTGCTTAATTTGAGTGCAAGTTTCTGTGTCATGGCAGCAGTGATAAAAGCGTTGATGTGATTTGGTCTGCCTCTGTATCTGTCTGTCTGATGGTTATGCTGTACTGCGACGTAGAAACGCCCCTCTCATTTCTTCCATGTTGTCTTATTTTTATATGTTTTCTCGTCTATAATATCAAGAAGTGTATATTAAACGTTGCACAGTTACATGCATATGTAAATACTTTAATGAATTAATATTTAAATAGAGTTCATATATAATTACTTTAAGTACTGTACTCACCTCTGACAATTTCTCTTCTCCACTGCAGGACATTCACCAACACTCAAATCACAAAATCACAAAAAATCCCACGTGAATGTGCAAGGCAGCAGCGTCACGGGTCTAAGACAATCAGCTTGCGATATTAAATTGAGTGGAACTGGGGAGGAGGGGCACTTCAATCTGTCCTTTGGAAACAAAGGATGCAGCCTGCCTTGGGTCCCAGCCTTTCCACTTGCTTCCATGCGAATTTTGATTTTTTTTTATCAATATTTTTTTTTATTATTATTAAAATACCGCGATGGACCAAGATCACGATGTTCAAATCGCGGAGTGGCAAGGGGTGACTTTACAAACCATATATTTATATATATATATATATATATCGCTCTCAGAGGTTTAGATTTTAAAATGTGTCTTTTTTTGGGCTCTCTTAGTCAAAAAGGTTCCTGACCCCTGATCTTATGGTGTACATTTGAAGATTACTTAGTGTGCTTAAGTAAAAGTTTTTCATTATGGAATTAATGTATTGTATGGAATCAGAAACTTTCGGACAATCGGGTACATCCGACCAGTGTTCCCCCCCCATTAGTCCGTTAAACTGAGTCATGAGCGTCCTATGTATCTATTCGTAGTCGGCGGCGGCAGCCGTACGTCTCGAGAGACGATGGTGTAGTGCTATGGGAGGCATTTGCGGGAGTGACTGTAAAGGCCCACCCAAGAGTGACAGTTTCTTCAACAATTGTTGCATACAAAGGGCTTTGAGGAGCCATGGAGCTACCCTTTCTTTCCTCTTTGCTCTTTTCTCAGCTAGCTTGTTTAATTCTGTTAGTTTCAACTTTGTTGATACCCTTGTTAACAGTGGTCTTCCAGAGCTGGCGTGTTTCAGCAGTGCCTTCCCAGGTGTTTATGTCGATGCCAGATAATTTCTTGTCCCGCTTGCACACATCCTTGTACCGAAGCTGTGGTCTTCCTATGAGGCGGGAGCCCTCACTCAGCTCTCCATACAAAATGTGTTTAGGGATGCGCCCCTTGTCCATTCGCCGTACGTGACCCAACCGCCTAAGTTGTGTCTGGCTCAGCAGTGTGAGCAGACTTGGCATGCCAGCACGCTGTAGTACCTCGGTGTTGGTTACTCTGTCTTGCCATTTTATATGGAGCAGACGCCTGAGACAGCGGAGGTGGAAGCTGTTGAGCCGCTTTTTCCTGACCAGGGTATGTGGATCAGGCCTCCCTGCCATAAAGGAGTGTGCTGAGTACACAGGCCTGGTAGCTTGGTGTTCTCCGTTAGCTGGTTATTACTCCATACACGCTTGTTCAGTTTGGACATCACTGCGGTGGCTTTCCCGATTCTGCATGAGATCACGATGGGAAGCGAGAGAGTGTTGGTGATAGTGGATCCCAGGTAGGTGAAGGAGTCCACGACCTCAAGCTGCGTGTTATTTTTGTTGATGTTTGGGACTGTGTTTGTGCCCTGGGCCAGGATGTTCGTCTTCTTTAGGCTGATGGTCAGTCCGAATTCATTACAGGCATGGGACAGGCGATTGACTCGCTCTTGAAGACCAGCCTCAGTGTGGGACTTCAGTGCAGGGTCATCCGCGAACAGCATCTCGCAGATGAGGACCTGCCTCACCTTCGTCTGAGCACGCAGTCAAGCTATGTTTAATAATTTTCCATCTGACCTGGTGTGGATATGGATCCCTTCCTCACTGTCAGAGAAGGCATACTGAAGAAGCATCGAGAAGAATATCCCAAAGAGTGTCGGAGCTAGGTCGCAGCCTTGCTTCACACCACTGCTCACTGGGCAAGCTGCAGAAGTCCCAACATTGAAGCCGACTGTGCTGTGCATGTCCTCGTGAAAGGAGGTCACGATTTTGAGTACCTTTGAGGACATCCAATCTTCTGCAGGAGGCTGAAGAGTCCGCTTCTGCTGACCAGGTCGAATGCTTTAGTCAGGTCTATGAAAGCAATGTACAGGGGCTTCTGCTGCTCCCGACACTTCTCTTGCAGTTGACAAAGTGAGAAGATCATATCGACTGTGGATCGGCCTGCCCTGAAACCACACTGCGATTCTGGGTACAAACGGGAAGCAAGAATCTGAAGGCGAGTAAGGATAACACGAGCAAAGACTATGATGCAAAGGAGGGAGATGCCACGGTAGCTGTTACAGTCACTGCGGTCACCCTTGTTTTTGTCGAGGGTTACAATGTTTGCATCGCGCATATCCTGGGGGATGAACCCGTCCTTCCAGCACAAGCACAGCAGCTCATGGAGGTGCTGCAGGAGTGCTGGCTTGCCACTCTTCAAGACTTCAAGAGGGATGCCATCCTTTCCAGGGGCTTTTGCACAGGCCAGACAATCAATGGCTTTGCCCAGTTCGTCCAGTGAAGGCAGGTAATCCAGATCCTCCATGACAGGTAAGTTTGTTGGGGCATTTAATGCTGCATCGGTCACCACATTCTTGGTTTCGTACAGCTCCAGGTAATGTTCCACCAAGCGTTCAAGCTGCTTGCTTGTCCGTGATCACTTCCCCGGTCTTGGTCTTCAGGGGTGCAGTCTTAATTGTGATTGGGCCAGTAGCTGTCTTGATGCCATTGTACATGGCCATTGCGTTGCCAAGTGTCATCTGCCATCTGGATCTTGCTGCGGAGGTTCAGCCAGAAGTCGTTTGCACAACGGCGGGCGACAGCAGACATGCTGGGCCTTGTTTCGTGCAGCTTTGAGGGTGTCCCGAGTATTTGTGCTGGGGTTTTGCTTGTATGCTCGGAGGGCTTCCCTCTTGGCTTCTGTCACAGGCTGCATCTCCTCCCAGTAAGCCTCGTACCAGTCTACACTCCGACGCTCCTTTTTCCCAAAAGCGGTGAGGGCTGTTGTATAGATAGTATCTCTTAGGAAGCTCCACTTGCTGTTGATGTCTTTGCCAGGAGTCTGCAAAGCCAACTTCTCCTTGACTGTGTCATGGAACAGTTGAATTCGCTGGGGGATCCCTTGAGGAGCAGGTGTTGATGCGTGGGAGGCCGTTAGTTTTAGAGTGATGGATCTTCTTTGTTGTCAGCCGGATCCTGCTTCCAACGAGGGTGTGGTCTGTGTTGCAGTCTGCGCTATGGAAACTTCAAGTGTAGAGAACGCTGCTCAGACCCGTGCGCCTGGTGAGGATAAGGTCTAGCTGGTGCGAGTGGCAAATCTGGGGTGTCTCCAGGAAACTTTGTGGAGGTCTTTGAAGTATGTATTTGTTACACACAGGCTATGATAGCAGCACAGTTCCAACGTATGTGTGTGTGTGTAGCGCAGAGCTAGGTCTGCATGGGATCTGGTGTGGAAAAGCCTTGCTCATACATGGCAGTTGCAAAGCCAATCAGCCTCTCATAGACAAGACCAATATAGTTCCTTCCCGCATTGACACACAGAAACTGGGTCCCTTGCGGCCCCAGGCTGAACTCCGAGGACTCAGAGGTGGTCTCATTCTCTGGACATGCAACCTGCATGGCCCACCGGTGTGTGGACATGCCCTGTTGCCCATGAACAGACCCTCTGCTATTGGCCAAATAGCCACTGTGCTCCCAGGGTTGGTCTTCTTGCCAGGAGCTAAGGGTAAGGTATCCCTGACAGAAACCTCGGAACTGAGCACAAACAAGTCTCCTCTGTCAGACTGGGTGGATAAAATCATCAATTATTACTAGATTCAACGGTCAGGAAGGCGGAGTGGCAAGGGACTGTAGCGTGCTTTGAGCATGTCAGAGCACAAGTGAAAGGCTCGTCGACTGCAGCCGATGTTGTCATAACGATTCTTTGTTCTTTGTTCGGAGGCAAAGAGATGGATTTTCGCAGTACAATGGCTTTTCCACTGAAATAACCACGTCCAGGTCGACGTTGGCACACAAAAAAGACCTACAGCAATGGTAAACTGGCAAAGCGTAAACAGGTGGCGATGTGACCACTAACAGTTGTGGTTATGAACTAACATGCAGGTTGTCATTCTTTTTTGAATCCGGGCAACAAAGAAGTCCGGCAGCATCCATCGCGACTTAGCAGCCCTATTCAAGACAGCACTGCTGTTCCAAGTTTTGGAAGGGCTTAGAAAAGGTGGTCTGAAAATTGCTGCCGTCACAGCTGTCAAGATCATCCCTCTGAGCAGTCGAAACAATAAAAAAAGAAGAAAGAAGCTCACACAGGGGGCATGGAATATCCGTACCCGAATGACCAGAGACAAAGTTGACAGACCACATGGCTCGCTAAAACATCGACAAAGCTGCATTTAGTGAGACAAGACTATTTATTGTTGAGCCATCTGATGGCAATAACTTCTTCTGGAAAGGCAAACATGAAAATGAAGACAAAGTTCATGGAGTTGGCTGAGCCATAAAGTCATGTCTCTTGAAACAGCTCAAAGATGTTCCAATTCATATCACCAAAATGAATCTTGGCTTGCCACTTGACCAAAAACGACATCTCACAATCATCAGCGCCTATGCACCAATGCTGATGAGCACAGAAGATACCAGAGAAGTGTTCGATGCTGACGTCGATTCCTTTCTGAGCTCTTTGTCTTTCTACTGCTCATTGATTTTAATGCCCAAGTCGGTTGTGGCAACTCTTCATGGAAAAGGTGTACTTGGCAGACACAGTGTGGGCAAGATGAACAACAATGGTCTTCTGCTTCTGCGGAGCACAATCTCGCTATCAGTAACACAATATTCAGGAAGGCTGATAAGTACAAGACCACAAGGATGCACCCACACTCTCGACAATGGCACCTCATTGACTATGTTATTCTTCACGAGCGTGACATTAAAGACATACTAATAACAAATGTAATGAGGGGTGCAGAATGCTGGACTCATAGGCTTTCTAAACATGCCAAAGAAAACGAATGCAGCTTTCAACACAGCCAGACTCCAGGATCCCTCCGACCTGTCTGTTCAAGGACAGTCTGGACCAAAAGGACAGCGTGGACCACTACAGGACCACTGACTGGAGATCCAACTCAAAAATGGGAAACACTCAGGGGTATGTTACAGGAGGATAACAGGGCTTGGACCTGAATGCAGACATCACCAAGACTAATTTGATCAGAATAACACGACCATAAAGGATTTCTTGGCCAAGAAAACCAAGGAAGTGTAGTGGCAAAACAACGAAGATTCACTGCCAACAAAAACAGATTCAAGTTCTTGCAAAGTCAAGTTCAGATGAAGATAATGAAAATGCAGGATATGTAGGTGGGATGTCAAAGCTGAAGAGATCAAAGCTCGACTGACTCAAATAACTCAAAACAGTTTTTCAGTTCTGTCAGGACAGTGTTTGGTCCTTCCAATTCTGGCTTCAGTCCTCTGCTTTCCTCAGATGGAACAACACTGATCAAAACTGGCATCAACAGCAGATTCACACTTCATTAACCCAACTTTTGGATTGCACTTCCACAGTTGACCAGTTTGCACTCGACAAGATTAAACAACAAGCAGAACACTGAATTTGATGAACTCTGTGGATAAAATCAAGAGAGACATTAACCCTCTCAGGACCAAATTCGATGTTGAAAATTTAAAACATTTGCCTGAAGTGATGAACTGTGGAAAAGCTCCAGGTCGGGATGGCCACAGGAATCTGTGGAAGTCCACAAAGCACTCGATGAGAAAGCCCTGGAAGTCTTTTGCAATTGGCCAGTCAGCATTTGGGTGGAGGAAGAACTGCCTGCAAACTTTTTTAATGCATCACGAGTGCAACAACCTCATCCCAACCGTGGCTGAGAGACAGCTACCGAAATCACAGTGCGGCTTTCACCCAAACCGCAACACTGCAGACATGTTCTTTTCCTTCAGATCGGTTGAAGAAAAGTGTATGGAACAGGACTTAAACGTGTACTCGTTATTTTTTGACTCCACCAAAGCATTTGACACAGTCAATAGATATGCTCCCTGGACTATTGGACTATTTTCAGAAAGCTTTGGCTGCCCTCCAAAATTCACCGTGTCAGTTAAACTGTTCCACCAGATATGACCAGAGAAATATCTCAAATCAAAACCAAAAAAAACAATTTGGAGGTGCACGTGCACAGAAACATAATTATGCACTATAATAAAAGAAAATCTATCCATCGAAATGTTTTTAGAGTTAATTTTAATTGACAGCAAGACACAGGGAATTTCAGAGGCAGGAAAGGATTGACCTTGAAAGGCTAAAGATGTAGTTCAAAAATGTTGTGTTTTTAAAGCAAAATGCACCTGGGGGGGGTCAGTGTTTAATCCCATGCCGGTCCGAGATAAATGCAGAGGGTTGTGTCAGGTCATCTGATTTGATTTGCAAAGCATCGAGATGACGTCCATCCCGGATAGGTCAAGGCCGCCATCAATATTGTTTACCAACAGGATGCGGGTGAAAACTGGACTACCGTTGGTTAAAAAGAAGAGGTGGGAGGCGTGTCTGCAGGTGGAGAGAGAAGAGGAAAGGCATGACTCTAGGACTGAGAGTAGGGACTTTGAATGTTGGAACGATGACAGAATAAGCGAGAGAGCTGGCTAACATGACTGTATCTTCAGGAGACCAAATGGAAAAGTAGCAAATCTCGAAACTTCGAAACAGGGTTGAAGCAGTTTTATCATTGTGTGTATAGAAAGAGAAATGGAGTAGGCGTCATCTTGAAGGAGGGTTTGTCAGAACCCTTTGAGAATTGAAAAAATGCTTGTTCGTGCTGATGACCCACAGTTAGGATGTGAGCGAGAAAAGAAGGAAATATTCTGAAGTGAGTTAGATGAAGTAATGCAGAGTTCCCCAGAGGTGAAAGAGTGGTCATTGTGTGAAGAGAAATGCAGCATAAAACAAAATTTGCGGTGTCAAAGGCACCTTCAAAGGTCAAAGGCGTATGAACCACCTATGAGAGGGGCTATCGGGGTTATGATGCAATATGACTTCGGTGGCAGCCGAAGGCCGAGGTCTGTCGGACCGATCCTCAGCTCCTGACTCTTGGGTATCCTGTCTCGGTGCCCAAATGTTGAGGTTCTCCCCGGTAGACATAGCTTCCTTCCACTTTTGGCTGGGGTGCTGTCCCTGACTGTTTATTCATGCTTATGCACAAAAAAGACAGTTCCGAGAGCCCACGTCGTCATTGGGGGTGTGTTCTCCTAATTGCCATGTGGGCGATTATAGTGGGACCCAGAAGTGTGTGGCAAGGGCATTCCAATTTGAACCCTGATCGACTTCATTGACAGTTTCATTGATCGATTTAAGTGTCCATCACAACTAACATGCCAAACAGAAAGGTGTTCATAAGTGCACTTTCGCACCAAGACGCCCTAAGTCACAGTTCGATAATCAATTGAGATATTCAGTTGTATCGCTTGACATGAAGTCAAGTATTTTGAACCCGAGGATGCAGAGGGAAGTTGAGCTGTCAACTGATCACCTCCTGGTGGTGATCTGGCACCGATGGCTGGGCAGAACCCCTTTCAAGCATGCAATTTGGGTTGATTGGGAAGTTTTGTCAGAGTTTCCTGTTCGAGAGGTCTTTGACGCATACCTCCAGCAGTGCTGCAACTATGTCCTGAAGGAGGTGGGGACATGGAATCAGAATGGACCATGTTTTTTGCCTCCAGTGCTAAAGCTGCAACCCATTGCTGTGTCTAGAAGGTTGTCAACTCTTTCATCATGGCGGTCATGGCGGTAACCTTCAAACTCGGTGGTAGACAACTGCAGTGATGTGGGAAGTCCAGCAAACATCAGAGGTATATAATGTTGTATTGGACTGTAAAACTTTCGAGGCAGCGTGTTCTTACGCTGCCCAAAAGTGCTGCAGCCAAAGTGGTCGCAAATACAACATCTTTGGTGAGGGAGGAGTTCAGTCAGGGCCTGGAGAGTGATTATCAGTCATCCTCAAAATTTCTGAACCCGATGCCTCAGAATGGGGAAGCAGTTCTCCACATTTAAGTAAGGAGCTGGTCATTTTAACTGGGGTGTTGTTGGGAGGGTAAAATGAATGATTTGAGGACTGTCTCAATTCAACCAGCATGCCCTCCGAGGAGGACAAAGACCCCGGCAATTTGGGCAGGGCTTTCACTGATGGTGTCAAAAAGATCCTCTGTTGTCGGGCTTTTGGGGTGGATGAGATCTTAGGTCTCTGGATTGAGTCGGATTGTCTTGGTGGACATATCTCTGCAACATCACGTACCATCACGTAACAGGAAGGGGGAACCTCTGGATTTGCAAACAGGGTAAAGGTTCCCCATTTTAAATAGGTGTGGACAGGGTGTGTTGTGTTTGAATTATCATGGCATCACACTCCTCAGCCTGCCTGGGAAAGGGTATGCAGGGGTACTGGAGAGCACTATCTGACCGAAAGTTCAACTCAGGATTCATGTAGTTTTTGTCCTGGCTTATGACAATTTCTCTGGGTGATTCTCATCGGGCTTCATGCAGCATGAAATGCCCTCCCAAATTTACCTGTCATGGAGGATCTGGCTTACCTGCCTTTAGTGGACGAACTGGTCAAAGCCATTGATTGTCTGGCCTGTGGAAAAGCCTTGAAAAGGATGGCACACCCCCTGAAGTCTTAAAGAGTGGCAAGCCAGCACTCCTGCTGCACCTCCTAAGGTTTATCCTCAAGGACATGCGCGATGCAAACATTGTAACCCTCGACAACAACAAGGGCGACCGCATTGACTCGAACAGCGACCGTGGCATCTCCCTCCTTCGCATCAGAGGAAAAGTCTTTGCTCATGTTGTCCTTTACTCGCCTTCAGATTCTTGCTTTCCGGGTGTACCCAGAATCGCAGTGTGGTTTCAGGGCATCCACAGTCGATATGATCTTCTCACTTCGTCAACTACAAGAGACGTGTCGAGAGCCGCAGAAGCCCTTGTCCAATTGCTTTCATAGACCTGACGAAAGCATTCGACTTGGTCAGCAGAAGCGGACTCATCAGAAGACTCTGCAGAAGATTGGATGTCCTCAAAGATTATTTCAAATTGTGGCCTCCTTTCACGAGGACATGCTCAGCACAGTCTGCTTCAATGGTGGGACTTCTGAAGCCCTCCCAGTGAGGAGTGAAGCAAGGCTGCGTCCTAGCTACGACACTCTTTGGGATATTCTTCTCGATGCTTCTTCAGTATGCCTTCTCTGAAAGTGAGGAAGGGATCCATATGCACACCAGATCGGATTGAAAATTATTTAACATAGCTCGACTGCGCGCTAAGACCTCCTATCCGCCAACAGCACTGAGCGGAACAACAAGCCCAGCCTGCAGTGACATCGGAGGTTCATGACCTCACAGTCCACCAGTGGTCCACCACTTTGATCAGTCACCGGAGCATCTGGCTCACTCAACTTCATGCTCGACTGATCGTACGCCTGCTCAATGATGATTGACTTCGTTTCTGGCTGGATTCGATGAGGATGTGGCAGGGCTCTCATCGGATGATTCTGCTTCTGTGTCGCAGTTCTTCGGTACGGACGTTTCTTCATCTTTTTCGTGGCGTCGAGTGAGGGATTTTGTGGACGCAAAGCTTCTGGCACCGAATGACTCTCTCCTCAGCTGTCAGAGTTGCCGACACACTTGACCACAGGTCATTCGTTATCCTGGATGAGCGGACTCAAGGTAAATTTCTCCCTCAGCTGCCTGACTTACGCCATCCTATTTTGGACCCGCTTGACTCCAACCCTTGCCTGGAGAGTTCGTCCAACGTCCGGTCCAAACAGGCTCGCCTTCGTCTCATCACTTCTCTGTGGCCTCGCCAGTCATGGTTCATGTACCTCCTGGAACTGTAATTTGCTCATTCAATTCAACTGCCCCTCGTTCCGGACCTCTCACTGGAGTCGACTTCACCAGAATCCCCAGATGTTTTGGCTTCATTGTTAGATCCTCTCCGGCAGGTCTTGGCCAGACGAGGAATTTCAGAATGTTCTTCCTCGATCCTAACGGCTGCTGTCAGATCCTCGTCCTTGGAGGTCTTCAAGTCCAAGTGGTGGCATTACGTTGGTGTTGTCATCGATCCAATCTTTATGATTTTTTTGTGCCCTTTGTCGGAATCAGGGTTCCTTCCATTTTGTTCGGGACTTGTCGTCGACCCGGTTTGATCCGGAGTCACAGTTTGTGGCGAAGACTCAGTGGCCAACCTTGAGCCACAACCCTGTTGTGGTTAAATCTTTGAAGGATTTTGTTCGCTGTGAGTCTCTGGACTATCGAAATTGTGTTCTGTTTGTTTTTTCCTTCGTCGAATTCGTTTTTCGTTTTTCGCATCTAACATTGCCTGAGTCAGTTTCGCAGGGCAGGGTGAAGCCTTTTCTTCCATTTTCTTCTCGTTCTGACAACGAGATGACTCTGGATGGTTGTAGTTTATTAGCTACATTGTCATGGAAGCCGACGAAGATCGAGATCTGTCGTTTTAGCTTGAATTCCAGGTTCACCCCGATCAAATTCAGTTTTGAAGGAAACAAGTGTTTTACAATGACGCTTTAATTGTCTCTCACTTCTGCCCGTCCCAAGCCAAGATAAATGCAGAGGGTTACATCATTTTAATATGAATAATTAATATTATTTGCCAAATAAAATATGAGAGTCACAAAAAAATGTTTATACCGGATCGATCGTGGCCCGGGTTAACAATGACCGTTATCCAACAGGGTGCTGGTGGAAATTAGATTACTGTTGGTCGAAGACATGTCGAAGAAGGAGAGGCGGGAGGCGTGTCTGTAGGCAAAGAGAGACGAAAAAAGGCATGAGTCTCGGACATTTTGTGGAGACGATATGTCTATTGAAGGAAGTCAGTGACTGCAATGTCGTCGCGGCTGAGCATGTTGCTGAACAGCATAGGATGGAACTGTGCAGGATGACACTGATGGTGAAGAAGGCAAAGGCAGAGCAGAAGACAGTGGTGGAAGCTGAAAAAGGAAGAGGGTCATGTTGTCTTCAAAAGGACTGGATAACCACAGCGAATGTGATCACGGAGACAGGTATGAGAATATGGGTGTGTCATTTGCAAGCAGAGCAGATCAGGAGACCAGATCAGGTTGAATGAGGAAGTGCAGGAGTGTCTCCAAAGAATAGGTGGGACATTTGAAGACTGAAGCGAGTTAACGGGAGCACAGGGAGACACAGCGGACGGCGAAGGTCGCTGTGCTAAAGGCCAAATCGAGGGCGTATGATGACTTGTCTGCTTGGTTGGAAAGTAAATGGGGAGAAAATGATTTATGCACGTTGGCAAAGCAGATAAATAGAGATGGAAAGGACATGCAGCAAGGAAGAGTGATTAAGGACAGGAAATGTACTGACTGATGACAGGTGTGCTGGGAAGATGGAGAAAGTACTTTGAGGAACTGATGAATGAGGAAAATGAGAGAGAAAAAAAGAGCAGAATAGGTGGCCGTCCAAGACCAGGAAGTATCAAAGATTTATCATGGTGAAGTGATGAGGGCATTGAAGAGGATGAGAATGGAAAGGCAGTAGGTAGGACGTGTATTGGAGAGGTAGAAGGAGATTTCATGACAAGTACATTCAACAAGGTCTGAGAGAATGAGAGGATGCCGGAGGAATGGAGGAATTGAGAACACGGGAGACGTACAGAGTTGTGGCAACTGCAGAGGAATGAAGTTGATGAGCAATTCTTTGAAGTTTTCTGCCTCTGTTATGGTCTGTGCTGGCTGGCGGAATTAACTCTTTTTTAATCATTGCAAGCGCTCGCTGGGGGCACAGCGGTTGCCGTAAGCGCGTTCCAAGCAGCGACCTCCTGTCCCGATCCGCAATCAGCAAGCAGCCAGCGATAAATGGGAAGGGAGCGACTCTGAAGATTTATTTTCCCCGTGATTCCGCTCCTTGGTTTTCTCTTTGACCCCTCGTACTTCCTTCGTGCTCGACCAGTTCTCTTGACTTAGTATTCCTGTAATTTATTCTCCGAAGTAAATAAATAAATCATCTAAAAAAAATAAATCATGTGAACCCTAATTTGGTCTCCTTCATCTCTTGGTTTGTTGCACACACGCCTGGCTTAACAAGGGGAGGTCAGCATCTGTGAACAATAGTTTTGTTTCATATGTTCGGACATCAGCAATCCAGATGCAGTGTTTACCTTGGGGATGTTCATCGAGAAGTGCAGAGAAGTTGAGAATGAGCTCCATTGTACCTTTGTGGGTCTGGAGAAAACATATGACAGGGTGCCGATAACGGCATTTTGGTCTTGCATGAGGAAGTTTGGAGTGGGGGATGTTCGAGTGGTGCATGACATGTCAGACAGTGGTGAGGTGTGCTGTCGGTGTGACAGAAGAGTTCAAGGTGGAAGTGGGACTGCATCAAGCGTCAGCTCACAGCCACTTCTTGTTTGCTATGGTGAGACAGGCTGACAGACGAGGTGAGACAAGATTCCCGATGGACTGTGATGTTTGCAGATGACATTGTGATCTGTAGTGAGAGCAGAGAACAAGTGCAGGAAAATCTCGAGAGGTGGAGGTATGCCCTGGAAAGACGGGGAATAAAGTAATCCAGTAATAGCCTTAGTAATACAAAATACATGTCTGTAAATGACAATAACCCAAGAGAAACGGATAGGTTACAGAGAGCCGAGATAAAGAAGGTGGAGAATTTTAAGTTCTCAGGCTCAACAATCCAGAACAAAGGAGAGTGTGGAAAAGATGTGAAGAAGCGTGTGCAGGCTTGTTAGAATGGTTGAAGAAAAGTGTGCGGTGTGACTTGTGATCGGAGGGTATCGGCAAGAATGAGAGGAAAAGTGTACAAGACTGTGTTGAGGTCACAATGTTGTGTGGTTTTGAAACAGTGGTCCTGGGTAAAAAACAGAAGGCAGATCTGGAGGCAGCAGAGATGAAAATGTTGAGGATCTCTTTGAGAGTAACGAGAATGGATCGGATCAGAAATGAACACAATCAGAGGGACAGCCCATGTAAAATGTTTTGGAGACAAAGTCCGCGCGGATAGGTTGAGATGGTTTGAACATGTACAAGAGAAGGATAGTGATTAGTCGTCGGATGCTGAGGTTGTGAATCACCATGCAGAAGGCACAGAGGTAGACCAAAGAGACATGGGAAAGGAGGACGTGAAGGCAGTTGGTTTGAGAGAAGAAGATTCAGAGGATAGGGTGAAAAGAAGGCAGATAATTCGCTGTTACGACTGCTGAAGGGAACAGCCGAAAGAAGAAGAAGAGAGGAGAAGGAAACAAGTGTTTTACAAATAATACTTACCTCTCGTCTGATTAGATTGATCTCACCCTTCTGTCAAAATTTGTCGAAAAAATTAATAACAAACAAACAAACAAAACAAACACACAAACAAAAAAAAACAAAAAATGTGAAGTGGCACAAACACATCACCACTGATCACATCACATCACTTTTTTCACTTGCTGAATCGTGTAACATTTTGGAGGTGATGTCAACGTGATACCAAGGTCATGGCTGATATCTGCTGTGTTGACATTAGTTGTTCCAGAAGCGATCAGTTTACAATTTTAAAATCTCTGTGTTTCAGATGCCTGAACACAAACTTCCTTTAAAATTTGAAACAATTAAATTCAAAATTCTGTTCTCTCAAATCAACAGCTTTATACAGTCTTACCTTAGGTACGGTGATGGTGTTGGAGTTGTCTTGATACGCCAGAGGATTGCCTCTTTGCAATTGTATGTTCCATGATGCAGGAGAACACATAATGAGATCCAGACTGGAATAGCGGTCACTTGGTTTTCAAATAGGATCCGAGCGTGTCTTTCCATTAATTGCCACCTTATTGTAGTTCGGATTTTTGCATGTCTAAGAAATATGTTATTGGATGCGACCTGAGACCCTGAGAGGGTCACTCAAGGAAGACAGGTCCGAGGTGAAAGGCGGAAAGTCAAAGTGCGTTTCAGAAAACCTTGAATTCCAATGAATGAAAAACAATGACACCGTTTTCTCCGGCTTGAAAATGAGCACGAGATATTTAGGCTTCTTCCCTCCCATTGACCCATTCCAATGTGAAAGGGGCAATTTGGGTTGGGTGCGATGTGAGTTTGGTGACAGCCGAAAGCCGAGGTTCTGTCTGACCTTTCCGCGACTTCTGACTCTGACTTTTGAGACATGAAATTTCACCTGTCTGGCACAGAAAAAGCCTGTGCTGGTTCGTGAAGTGGAGAGCTGCTGACTCGACATTGTCGGTCTCACATCAACACAAAGTGGCTGGACCTTATTATTTTCTGGAATTGCTCATGGGAGAGGGGGCTCTGGTGTGGGCATTCTTGCTGCCCCCATCTCGGTGCCCAAACATTAAAATTTTCTCTTCAGTCGATGAAAGGGAAGCTTTCATCTGCCTTCTCTGAAAGGACTGGTCCTGACTGTGCTTATGCACAAAATGACAGTTCTGAGTACCCACCATTCTTTGGAGTCTTTCGGGTGCGTGTTCGAGAACGCCTCGCCTGGAGAGCCGTCGTTGTCCTGGGAAACTTAAACACCAAGGGGCAACAATAGTCTGGACCTAGGGTGTGTGATGACGAAATAAAGTCACTCCAAAAATACTGCACACAGTGGTAGTGGGTGGCTGCTCAAGTCAATTGGGGATGTCGTTGCAAGGTAGAATGAATAATTTTGCAAATTTGAACAAACCCACCATTATGGAGGAAGAAGACACTGGGAACATATATCTGAAACATCACATCATCCTGCGGAGGCATACCTCTGGATTGGAAAACTGGGATGGGGACTGTATGTTGTGTTCCAATTTATCATGACATCACACCTTTCATTTTACCCGGAAAAGGCTATGCAGGAGTTCCACAAAGTATCCAACCCGACAGGTAGTTTTTGTCATGGGCATGGCATTCTTGGTATGCTCCACAGGATCTTGGAGGTTGGCTTTGGAGTTTGCCCAATCCTTCCCCATGTGTTTTGAGGAATTGGAGAAGGCTTTCCGCCCATCTATTCAGGATATTCTTTGGGGCGTTCACAGAGAGGATGGCAATCCGGATCGCTTGCTATTGGCTATTTGCTCACTGGAGCACCAGAAACAGAGTCCGTATTAGTAACAACATATCAAATTTGTTTCCGTTATGGATTGGAGTATGCCAAAGCTGTCCATTTTCATCGATTCTGTTAATTTTCAATGACAGACTTTTTCCAGTTGCAGCCAATGCATTGAGGGGTTCTGGGTTTTTTGCCGTTGGATCTCATTTTTGCTTTTTGTGCATGATCCTCATCAAGCCAGGACCTCCAGCCTCATTGAAACAATTTGCAGTTGAGTCCAAAGAGACTGACATGAAAATAAGCATCTCCAAGTCCAAGACCATGATTCTCAGTTGTACCCTCCAGGTCACAACGGAGGTCCTACGGAGGGCACCCGGCATTAAACATTTGCCAGAATACAAAATGCAAAAAAATTTCACAGTTGAGGCCAAGGTAATGTGATTGGAACATTCGAGAAAAGGAACATTCCCTTACTTGAGAGTGTCTTTATAAGGACCCGTTGTGGTGCGGCTCAGGATCCGGGGCATCATCTCAGGAAAATCATCGAAGGTGAGTCATCCAACACACTTCATCATCCACGTTCATCCATAGCCATATGACGATTATCATCATCTGTTTCTTTTGATACATTGGATTCCATACTTTTTTGGCCGCCAGCGTGCACGCCATCTCTAAATTTACCATACTGCAGCTGCTTGGTGACTCATCCTATTTTGTGACTCTTGTTCTGTTTGTACTTATCCGACAACTTTTTTTTTTTGTTTGTTTGTTTGTTTTTGTCTGGACTGTGTGTGTGTTGTCTGTGGGTGGGTGAGTGAGATGTGTAGAAATGGATTTGAACATTTCAAATTATATTTAACATAAAATTATATTATCAGTGTCTTTAACATTAATTCCTTTTCTATCCTAACCATTTTTTGGTTTTGGTTAAACTGTGTTATTATTTTGTAATATTTTGTTAAAAATATAAAAATGTATGCAGTGGTTTGTCATGTTTATCTGGTTTCATGAGGCATTTTTCCTGTTTTAAATTTCTACAGGGAACATCTGGAACCACTTATCTTGAGAGTTGATGGCCCTTATTTCTTTTTGGAATTGCTCATGGGAAGAAGTGACGAGCCAATGAGGGCATCCTTGTTGCCCCTGTCTCAGTGCCCAAAAGTTGAGGTCAGTCATGTCCTGACGGACGTGGGTGACATGGAATCTGAATGGGCCAAGTTTGTGCAGCCTTTGCTGAAGTGGCAACCCTCAGGTCGAAGAAAGTGTCAAGTCCTGGCAGTTATTCGTGCTTATGCACTCAATGAGTCCCCACACCTCTTGGAGTCTTTCGAGAGTGTGTCGGAGATTGCGCCCCTGAGAGACTCACTTGTTGACCTGGGAAACTTCAACACCCCTGTGTGACCAGGAAGTGTGTGATTCGTGCAGAAGACCACGCCAATTTGAAGCTGAATGGTGTTCCGTTGTTGGACTTCTGTGCCATCACAGTTTGTTAATCACAAACACCATGTTCGAAGAGAAGGCTGTTCTGAAGTGCATTTGGGACACTCCAGGTCACAGTTCAATTATAAACTTTCTCGTTGTTTCGCCAGACTCGCGGCCTGATGTTCTGGACCCTTGGGTGAATCGGGAAGCTGAGCTGCCAGCTGCTCACCACCGAGCACTGATGACTGGGCAAAACCTGGCAGGACCAATAATGTATTTTGTATACTCTGGGACTGTTTTGGCAGTGTCTGTCAGAGAGGCATTTGACCTCCACCTCTCGCAGAGCGTCAGCCATGTCCTGACGGACGTGGGTGACATGGACTCTGAATGGGCCAAGTTTTGTGCATCCATTGCTGAAGTGGCAACCCACAACTGTGGCCAGAGGGTCAACAGTGCTTGTGATTGTGTTATCCCTATATTGAGTGGTGGACACCTGCAAGTGAAAAGGGAAGTCAAGAAGAAAACAGAAGCAGGTCATTTCTTATTGGAGAATAACAGACAGCAAACAAGTACACACGGGCCAAAAGTGCTGCATCTGAAGTCATCGCATTTACACAAACTCGGGCAAAGGAGGAATTCAGTGAGGGTCAGGAGAGTGAATATCGTTGGCCTCGAAAAGGTTCTATACCAGCATGGAACGCCTCAGGATGGGGAAAGAGTTCTCTATAAATACTGCTTTCAGTGAAAGAGCGGAACTGCTAAACTTGATTGGGAATATCATTGGGAGGTCGAAAGAATCACTTGAAGCTGAGGTCACATAATTCGTCAGGAAGCTGTGGTCTGGCGATGAGGGTGATGAGATCTCTGGGGTCATTATGCTGTCCGATTGTCTTGGTGACCGGATCTCTGCAAAATCACATGATCACGGGAGACGAAGGAAGTCATTTGAAAGAAGTCAGTGACTGCAAAGTAGCAGTGGGTGAGAGTAATCCAAAAAGCACAAGGTGAGGAAGGTGAAGAAGGCAAAGGCAGAGAAGTCGTCAAGTGAAGCCGAAAAAGGAAGATTAACATGCATGTTGTCTTCAAGGAGGAGTTGAAAGAAGCTTTGGGTGGTCAGGAAGTGCTTCCAAATGACTGGACAACGACAGCTCGTGTAATCAGGGAAACAGGTCGGAGAGTACTTGGTGTGTCATCTGGAAGGATCGTAGATAAGGACACTTGGTGGTGGAATGAGGAAGTGCAGGAGTGTGTACAAAGGAAGAGGTTCGCTCAGAAGAAGTGAGACATTGAGAAGACCGAAGAGAGGAAACAAGAGGACAGGGAGACACGGCGAAAAGCAAAAGTAACGGTGTCAAAGGGCAAACAGAAAGCGCAATGATGACTTGTAATGCTCGGTTGGACAGGAAGGAGAAATGATTTATACAGATTGGCACAGCAGAGAAATAGCGATGGGGTGCATCAAGTTAGAGTGACGAAGGAAGAGAGGGAAATGTATTGACTGATGACAGAAGTGTGCTGGGAAGATGGAAAGAGTATTTTGAAGAGCGAAAGAATGAGAAAAAAGAGGGAAAAAAGAGTCGACAAGGTGACCGTCAAGGTCCAGGAAGTAGCAAAGATGAGTATGGGTAAAGTGAGGAGGGCATTAAAGAGGATGAAGACTGGAACGGCAGTTGGTCCTGATGCCATACCGGTGTAGGTATTGAATCGTTGAGATGCCAAGAGAGGCAGCAGTACATTTTCTGACAAGAACATTCAACAAGGATTTAACAATTCACACCATAGAGCAGGGATCACCAACGTGGTGCCCGTGGGCACCAGGTAGCCCGCAAGGACACTATAAGTTGCCCGCGGACCTGTTCACTGCTAGTTTTAGGACAGGCCCACAGCTCCATAGCGCCACTCTCCATTGAGCTGCATCTAATTTTTTTGAATATATTTTAAATCAAATCAATATCTTCACATAGATAAATATCATTAATTATTAATGATAACATATAATTAAAGGTAAATTGAGCAAATTTGTAATTTCAGAGGTGTGTTTTGACCTGGTAGCCCTTCGCATTAATTGGTACCCAAGAAGTAGCTCTCGGTTTCAAAAAGGTCGGTGACCCCTGCCATAGAGTGTTAGAGAATGCCAGAGGAATGGAGAAGTGTGCTTGTTCCCATTTTGAAGAACAAGGGAGATTGTGCAGAGTTGTGGCAACAGCAGAGGGATAAAGTTGATGAGCCATCAGATGAAGTTCTGGGAATGAATAGTGGAAGCTCGACTTTGGGCAGAGGTCAGCATTTGCAAACATGAGTTTGGAATCATGCCAAAAAAGAGCAAAAAGGTGCAGTGTTTGCCTTAATGTTCTTGTCGAAGTACAGACGGATCTACATAGTGCCTTTGGATCATAGTGCACTGTGTCAGAGTGCCGAAAGAGGAACTGTGCGATTGCAGGAGGAAGTCCGGAGTGGCAGAGAGAGTGGTGCAGGACATGTATTCGAGATGTAAAACGGTGATGAGGTGTGCAGCCTCATACCCTCACCAGAAACAAATTCGACCTGTTCTTACCAGTACGGACCACACTTTGGCTTAGGTAAATCGAATGGCCAGTCGCAACGGGTTCAAACAACCGTACTCTCGCGACATGCCTCACAAGATCGCCCAAGGGACACAGTCAAAAAAAGCCTTCTCCGAAACCACAAAACACATGTGGAAAGATTGGACAGACTCCCATCGCCCCTTTCAAGATGCAGTGTTGTGTATAGACTTGGTCAAAAGTGCTTCGCCAGGATGAAAACCACCTTGAGCCTTGAATCCGAGCTCCAACTCGGGGTCAATCCTCTTCTTCAGGACCCCTGCATAGAATTTCCCAGGTTGGCTGAGTGTTGTGATTCCCACCGATCCCCCGTTTTAAAAAGGGGAACTGCCACCCCGGTTTTTCAATACAGAACTGCATCCCCTGGTGATCATGTGGTGTTGCAGATACGTGTCATCCAGAGCCCTGAGATGTTCAGGGTGGATCGCATTAAATCTCGGACCCAGACTACTGAGGTGCTCTGTGACTCCCTCAGTGACCTCGACTCCAGTGCTGGGCAAACCCCTGCCCAAACCCCCAGGGTCTGCCTCCTCCGCGGAGGGTGTGTTGGTGGGTTTGAGGAGGTCCTCAAAAAGTATTCCTTCCACCTCTCAACGATATCTCCAGTCAAGGTGAACAGCTGCCAACCTCCACTGTGAACACTGTTCAGTTCAGTTCATTTTCTGTACCCGCTTAATCCTAATTTGGGTCACGGAGAGGCTGGTGCCCATCCCAGCCAACTTCGGGCGAGGGCAGAGTACATCCTGGACAGCTCGCCAGGCCATCGCAGGGCTGAGACAGTGAGAGACAGTGAGAGACATGGCCGGCCTTTGATAATCCAGTTAGCTCCACTGGGGGGGACAGTGACAACCTTGGAGAGAGTGGGACTCGAATCCCCAACCTTTGGATCAGCGATCCAGCGCCCTATACCACGAGACCACCACTGCCCCCTGTGAACACGGTTTGTGGACAACTGCTTCTCTTCTGAGGTGCCGGATCAGAGTCCAGAACCGTCTTGAGGCCAACAAATGATCACTCTTCAGGTCCTCTCCGAACTCCTCCAGATTTTGCAGCTGTTACAGGTTCGGCTGCAGCACGTTTGGCTTGCCTCACCCTGTCTGCTCACTCGTGGTCCCAGAAGCCAATAAGATGTGATTTTTTATTGATTAATGTCGAGTGGGATAGGGCGCTGGATCACCGATCCAAAGGTTGGGGGTTCGAGTCCCACTCTCGACAAGGTTGTCACTGTCATCCCCCAGTGCAGCTCACTGGGTTATCAAATGCGGGCCATGTCTCTCACTGTCCATGGTGAGATTCATGTAAAAGAACCATTGCTGACTTTCGTAAAGAGTAGGCTGCAAGGTCGTCAGGAAGGGCATCCGACGTAAAAACCACTACCAAATCAAACGTGCGAATCATATGATTAACTGTGGCGACTGTGGCGACTCCCGAGTAAAAGGGAAAAAGCCGAAAGTAAGATAGAATTTTGATTGATTGATTGATTAACTGTTTGGGTTTTCACACCCGAGCCGAGCGGCTCATCAGGCTGGTGCTTATCTACGGTTTCTGTCCCGTGATCTCCTCCTGGATGGGCCGCTCGTCCATTGCAGGTTACTTTCCCAGTATATTTTTACTGGAACCTATTTATACTGCTGGGTGAACAGAGGCACACTTGTGGTTGAGACCTTGCCCAGGGGTCTTCGCACACCTCCCGATCATGAGTCCAACACTCACCACAACGCCATCGGCTCCACAAGATGTGATAGGCCTTGTTTTTCAGCTGGATGGCCCCCGAATCACTCTCGGTGTCCACCACCATGTTCTGGGGTTACCGCCACGACAAACACAGACAACTTTCCGGCCACAGCTATGGGCCGCCGCCTCAGCAATGGAGGCATGGAAACATGGCCCATCTGGATTCTGTCACCCACCAACCACTGTGACGTGGTTGTCGCTCTGACGAAGGTGGGAGTTCAAGGCCTCTCAGACAGGAGACTCCACCAAACATTTCCAACAGACTCAAATTACATGCTTGGGCCTGTCAGGTCTGGAAGGCATCCTCCCCTATCATTGAAGCCAGCTGACCACCAGGTGGTGATAGGTTGAAGATCCTGCTCCCCTCTTCACCCGAGTGTCCAGCACGTTGCAGCCACAGGTCCGGTGACACGACACAAAGTCAATCATCAAACTACGACCAAACTGCGACCGGGGTCTATGGGAGGGCAGATCCATGTCTCCTTTTCAGGCTTGCACCGCTGTGCTCCATGGGCAGAAGCCGATCATCATGTGTTTGACTTCGAGCCCCTCCCCAGGCTGTCGGTGAACCTTGTCCGGTCAAGTGAACCTGTGCCCTGTAAAAGTGCATCATATTATCATGTACTTTAGTACAAACACTGCCGTATATAACGGTACAATGGTACTTTGTTTTTCTATGTTTTGCTATACTTAAATGCTTGCTGAGAATAATCAAATAATATGCTTAAGGGGCCATTCTGCATGTCTATTGTAAAAGTGCATACTCAGACACACTGAGCCGTTGGGGGTCTGTGTGCAATTCAGCAGTTTCTAAATCCGATGGTCTCCTCACTTCCTCACAATTTCCTCACTTCCTCATTTCGAGATCAGGAGGCGACAGCGTGAAACTGATGTGTGTAGAGGTGAGGGGAGTGTGGGGGTCGTGACGCACCCGGATAGAGCCCAGACTTATCTCCTCCTGTTGAGACAACGACACAGCGTAGACCCAGCCCCAAACCAGGAAGAGGGAACCTGCTCTGAAGCCCTTAAAAGCACACACCCGCGAGTGAGACCCCAGACCTTAACGAGCGTGTCTTTTATGCATGTTTGTTGGGTCTCCGTCCTCTGCAGACGACGCAATAAAGCTTCTCATATTCAACTCAAAACCAGTCTCCAGTCGTCTTCTTCCACATTCAACGGATCCAAACAGCCCCTTTTTTTAATTAATCAAAAAGGTATTCTGAACCGCACTTTGTTTGGAACTTCACTCAGGACCTGTTTGCCTTGGATGACCCTACCAGGGGGATTATGACCCTGACAACATGGGTCATTCGGTCATGCAAACCTTTACACCATGATAAGGTGGCAATTCAAGGAGGAAGTAGATTTTTTTCCAGACTGAAAATCACATATTTTATTTCATTTTTTCGATTGTATCACTTGTATACCGTGAGTGACAGCCAATGAATTCACAGCTGATGTCCTCACAGCCAATGTGCTGTGATAAATGCACTGATGAATCCGACACCCATGAACCCGCCTCCTATGTTCAGTCTTGCTTTTTCTGACCCACAGGATCCCCAGATTTCCTGTTTTTCATCCACAGCCATGTTTAAATCATAATTCTTTTATTTTTTGAAACATGGTCAACTTTTTGACTTTTTGGCAATGCGTCATGTATGGGAATTTAGAATAGGAAAAGTCCACGGAAAACCAGCAAAATAAGACAAACGATAAACAATTGATACAATTTAATAATATTAACAAAATAATGCAAAATATTAGATGACAGTTTACGTAATACGAGCTCGTGATTAAATACAAATAGTACAAGGGTCACAAAATAAGTATAGTCACCAAGCAGTTGCAGTATGGGAAACTTAGAAAGATGGAGATCAAAAGTTTTGAATCACATTTTTCAAAAGTCTTGAATGATGATAATCTGTGTGATGATTATTAATGAACTTGGATGATGAAATTTGGATGATGAAAACCGGGAGCAGAGCGACAACAGGTCCTTAGATTGATTTTCTGAAGTTCCAGAATGTTCATTTTTCCTGAATGTTCTAATCACGTGACCAGTCACAGGATTGCATGCGCAAATAGGTCAGTCTCAGACTTTCCATAATATGAGTTCGAGACCCAATCTGATTACGTAAGCAAAACAACGGTGACTCAAAAATAGCTGGTAGTAATTGTTAATGTGTTACTATTTATAGCACACTCACCGAATATAATTACATACTCATAACAATTGTGTCCCCCAGTGCGGCTAACTGGGTTATCAAAGGCGGGCCATGTCTCTCACTGTCTATGGTGAGAGGCATGTAAAAGAACCATTGCTGACTTTCGTAAAGAGTAGGCTGCAAAGTCGTCAGCGTGTTTCTGTCCCTTGCTAAAAGGGTTGTGACAGGAAGGGCATCCGACGTAAAAAAAAAAATCTCTGCCAAATTAAACGTGCGAATCAAAAAATGATTCGCTGTGGCGACTCCCGAGTAAAAAAAAGGGAAAAAGCCGAAAGGAAGACAGACTCATAACAATTGTGTATCAAAGATTTCTGTAGATTTGAACTCTGAATGATTCTGTGTTTCGTCATGATATCTATTTTTGTAATTTGTAAAATTACCAATAATCTTTTCACATGGTTTAAAAACATATGGATAAGGAGTCACTTACAGAGCTGAACACCAAAATGTTGATTTATTGCAAATTACACGCAGGGCCGATGGCCCGACAATGGCCTGGCGAGCTGTCCAGATTGTACCCTGCCCTAGCTCAGAGTCAGCTGAGATGTGCACCAGCCTCACCGAGACCCAAATTAGGAGAAAGCGGTCACAGAAAATGTTGATGAATGAACAGTTCAGAAACAGAAATGACGATGATGATGATGATGACGATGATGATGATGATGACGACGACGATGATGATGATGATGATGATGATTTGATGATTGGTCTGACATGGTTCATTTTTTAGATTTCAACCAGAAATTTAGATTTCTAGTGAGATTGAAATCTGCATTGTTTTCAGAACAGGCGTTTTTAATTTTTAATCAAGATATTTTGAAGAGAAATTTTTGAGGAGATCACAGTGGAGCTGCAATAGAAAAAAAACTGCCACAAATTGTTCGTGTTTTGTTTGTTTGCTTGTTTGTTTGCTTGTTTGTTTTTTGATTGATTGTTTTTTTTTTCAAATAATATGTATTTTTGTTATTTTGGAATTGTCAATTGAGAAGTTTGTAATTTTGCAAATAATTTGTAATTGGTTTGTTGATTTTTGGTTAAACAAAAGTGGATCTTCTGAGATAAATCATTCGAGTTTTGTTATGATTTTATTCTTGTTATAACAGTGAACATATTTACATGCTCGTACAGGAAGTTTACGAATTTTCTTTGGTCTTCAAAACTTTGTTGTCGAAAAAAGCCCAAAACAAAACAAAACAAAAACCCAACAAAGATAAACGAGCAGCATTTCGTGCCTATTAAGTACACTGTCCTTTTGTGGCAGAGGTACCTCACACTCTATTACTGCATCCCTAGTTTGACAAGCACTGAAACAGGAAGTCGAAATGTTATTTCTCATATCACGCTCTTTATGTGTACTGAGAAGTTTGGTCCACTGAGTCTGCACCAGCTATGGGATGAGGAAACCACAAACTGTGACATCCGAATGGTGATTCCACTATTAATTATTTAATTATTTGGTGATTTTTTTTTTCTTTTTCTCTTGATTTCTAATTGTTTTACGTGTTAAAGCTGTTATAGGTTACATGGGACTAACTGAGTCACAACAAACTCACTCAGCATCTCCACACAGTGCTTTTCTCTGGACATGCTGCTCCAAGACATATAACGTGGGGAAACTCTTTTTTCTTTTTTTATGGTGGCAAAGTGCATCACATGAAGCCTTTTTCTTCGGAAACCACGCATAATTATTAATTCAGAAAAAAAAGACTTTTATTGAAGATGTGTTTCACAAAACTGTAATCTTTCACGAAACAGGACTCATGGGTTTATTCATGTTTCACCACAATCATGTCAAAGCAGCCAAAACCACGTGTTCAAGTAGATTAAAAAAAAAAAAAAAACTCACATTTTACATTCAGCACTGCTTGAGATGTTGAGCACAGCCAAGTGGCTCCATCAGAACATAACGTTTTCCAGCCGGTAACAATCTGATTTTGTTGTTGTGTCTTATTTATTTGTATACTGTTCAGGTACCCTTCCTACACAAACTTAATTGTTACATGCATATCTTCTTCTTCTTTTCCTTTCGGCTTTTCCCTTACTCCAACGACCTTCTGTCCTCCTTCAGCACATCCATAAATCTTCTCTTGGGTCTTCCTCTCAACTTTCTGCTTGGTAGTTCCAACCTCAGCATCCTCCTACTATTTTATACTCACTATCCTTCCTCTGTCCATGTCCAAACTATCTCAATCTAGCCGCTCTGACTTTGTAAGATGTTTATCATGGTCTTTCCCTCTGATGTACTCATTCCTAATCCTATCCATCCTCGTGACTCCCAAAGAGAACCGCAACATTTTCATCTCTGCGACCTGCAGCTCTCCTGTCTTTTCCCAAAGCCCACTGTTTCTAAACCATAGAACATCGCTGGCCTTGTCACCGTCTTGTGCACTTTTTCTTTCATTTTTGCTGATTCCCTCCGATCACACACCACACCAGACATTTAAAAATACCTTTCTACATGTCTGTTTATATATTGAGAACAAACCCCTCAACATCATGACTCCTGGAACAGTGCCAGTGAACATTCATCCATTCCAATGCATGGCCTTTCAGAAAGGGGAACCAAAGGCCCTGGGGGTGGACATATTTTATTTAGAAATGTAATAATGTATTGGATTAATTAGTGTTTAGTTTACTCTTGGTTCTGTTTTTTCGTTTTTCTTTTTTCTCTGCAGACTTTGCAGATCATCATCGAAATCATGATGTTTGTGTTTGAAATTATATTCAGCCGAACTGCATTTCGCCCGGTTACCATCAGTGGTATCACTCTGTGGGGAGCGCTTATTTTTTGACTGAATTTATAGCACCTTCATTTCTATGACTTTTTCATGACTTCGTAAATAATGGACTATAATATTAAAGTGTGGTGGTGAGGGTGGTAGTGGTGGCGGTGGTAGCATTATGTTATTAATCTGATTATGCACACGTACTCCATTCCACATAGTTGTCACACAACAACAGTTTTTACACAGACAAAAAATAGTGTGAGACAAAAAAATTCCAATTCCAGGCTTAAAAACATAAATATATCCATGAAAAACATGGTTACATTCTGGAGTACATGATTTTGTTGTTGTTTGATTTTTTTAAATAGCTTATTAGTTTTGCTTTCTATCAGTTGCTGCAGCAAACTGCTATAATTCCTGTGTGGTATGGAAAGTTTGCAATCATAATAATAATAATAATAATAATTTCCAGTTTCATCCTTTGTAATTATTGAGGTGGGGGGGCACTAACCAGTGTCTCTCACCCTCATGCCGGTCCCAAGCCCGGAGAAATGCAGAGGGTTGTGTCAGGAAGGGCATCCGACGTAAAACCAATGCCAATTACTTAAAATGCAAATCAAAAGTATTACCTCCATACCGGATCGGTCGAGGCCCGGGTTAACAACGACCGCCATCAGTGCTGTCAATCAACAGGGTGCTGATGGAAATTGGACTACTGTTGGTCGAAGACGTCGAAGAAGGAGAGGTGGGAGGCGTGTCCGTAGGCAGAGAGAGAAGAGGAAAGGCATGAGTCTAGGACTGAGAGTGGGGACTTTGAATGTTGGAACTATGCACAGAAAAGGTAGAGAGCTGGTTGACATGATGCAGAGGAGGAAGGTGGACATACTGTGTGTTCAGGAGACCAGGTGGAAAGGTAGCAAAGCTAAAAGCTTAGGAGCAGGGTTTAAGCTATTTTATCACGGTGTGGATGGGAAGAGAAATGGAGTCGGAGTCATCTTGAAGGAGGAGTTTGTCAGGAATGTTCTAAAAGTGAAAAGAGTGTATGAATAAGAAAAGAGTGATGAATCTCAAGTTAGAAATTGAAGGTGTAATGCTCAATGTTGTTAGTGCTTATGCCCCACAGGCAGGATGTGAGCTAGAAGAGAAGGAGAGATTCTGGAGTGACTTAGATGAAGTGATGCAGAGTACCCCCAGAGGTGAAAGAGTGGTCATAGGTGCAGACTTCAATGGACATGTTGGGGCAGGCAACAGAGGGGACGAGGAAGTGATGGGCAGGTTTGGTATCCAGGACAGGAACGCAGAAGGACAGATGTTGATAGATTTTGCAAAAAGGATGGAAATGGCTGTGGTGAATACTTTCTTTGAGAAGAAACAGGAGCATAGGGTGACTTATGAAAGCGGAGGTAGGCGCACACAGGTAGACTACATCTTGTGTAGGCGATGTAATTTGAAGGAAGTCAGTGACTGCAAAGTCATCGTGGGTGAGAGCGTTGCCAAACAGCATAGGATGGTGGTGTGCAGGATGACTCTGATGGTGAGAAAGGTGAAAAAGGCAAAGGCAGAGCAGAAGACAAAGTGGTGGAAGCTGAAAAAGGAAGAGTGTCGTGTTGTCTTCAAGGAGGAGTTGAAACAGGCTTTGGGTGGCCAGGAAGTGCTTTCAAATGACTGGACAACCACAGCAAATGTGATCAGGGACACAGGTAGGAGAGTACTTGGTGTGTCCTCTGGAAGGAAAGTAGATAAGGAGACTTGGTGGTGGAATGAGGAAGTGCAGGAGTGTGTACAAAGGAAGAGGTTAGCCAAGAAGAAGTGGGACATTGAGAGGACCGAAGGGAGTAAACAGGAGTACAGGGAGACACAGCGTAAGGCGAAAGTAGCAGTGGCTAAGGCCAAACAGAGGGCATATGATGACTTGTATGATAGGTTGGATTAGTAAAGAGGGAGAAAATGATCTATACAGGTTGGCACAGCAGAGAAATAGAGATGGAAAGGACGTGCAGCAAGTTAGATTGATAAAGGACAGAGAGGGAACTCTATTGACTGATGACAGAAGTGTGCTGGGAAGATGGAAAGAGTACTTTGAAGAGCTGATGAATGAGGAAAATGAGAGAGAAAAAAGAGTAGAAGAGGTAACCATTGAGGGGCAGGATCAGTAAGGGTGAAGTGGAAAGCAAAGATCAGTAAGGGTGAAGTGAGAAGGGCATTGAAGAGGATGAAGAATGGAAAGGCAGTTAGTCCTGATGATATACCTGTGGAGGTATGGAAGTGTCTAGGAGAGGTAGCAGTAGATTTTCTGACAAGAACATTCAACACGGTACTAGAGAGTGAGCAGATGCCGGAGGAGTGGAGGAGAAGTGTGCTGGTGCCCATTTTTAAGAACAAGGGAGACGTGCAGAGTTGCAGCAACTACAGAGGGATAAAGTTGATGAGCCATACGATGAAGTTATGGGAAAGAATAGTGGAAGCTAGACTAAGGGCAGAGGTCAGCATTTGTGAACAACAGTTTGGTTTCATGCCAAGAAAGAGCACCACAGATGCAATGTTTGCCTTGAGGATGTTAATAGAGAAGTACAGAGAAGGTCAGAGGGAGCTACATTGTGCCTTTGTGGATCTGGAAAAAGCATATGACAGGGTGCCAAGAGAAGAACTGTGGTATTGCATGAGGAAGTCTGGAGTGGCAGAGAAGTATGTTAGAGTGGTGCAGGACATGTATGAGAGATGTAAGACAGTGGTGAGGTGTGCTGTCGGTGTGACCGACGAATTCAAGGTGGAGGTGGGACTGCATCAAGGGTCAGCTCTGAGCCCCTTCTTGTTTGCTATGGTGATGGACAGGCTGACAGACGAGGTGAGACAAGAATCTCCATGGACTATGATGTTTGCAGATGACATCGTGATCTGTAGTGAGAGCAGAGAACAAGTGCAGGAAAATCTCGAGAGGTGGAGGTATGCCCTGGAAAGGAGAGGAATGAAGGTTAGCCTCAGAAAATCAGAATACATGTGTGTGAATGAGAAGGACCCAGGAGGAACGGTGATGTTACAGGGAGCAGAGATAACGAAGGTGGAGGATTTTAAGTACTTAGGCTCAACAATCCAGAGCAATGGAGAGTGTGGAAAAGAGGTGAAGAAGCGTGTGCAGGCAGGCTGGAATGGTTGGAGAAAAGTATCCGGTGTGATGTGCGATAGGAGAGTGTCAGCAAGAATGAAGGGAAAAGTGTACAAGATGGTGGTGAGGCAAGCGATGTTGTATGGCTTAGAAACAGTGGCGCTGAGGAAAAGGCAGGAGGCAGAGCTGGAGGTAGCGGAGATGAAAATGTTGAGGTTCTCCCTGGGAGTAACGAGGATGGATAGGATCAGAAATGAGTAACATCAGAGGGACAGCACATGTAAGATGTTTTGGAGACAAAGTCAGAGAGGCTAGATTGAGATGGTTTGGACATGTACAGAGGAGGGATAGTGAGTATATTGGCAGTAGGATGCTGAGGTTGGAACTACCAGGCAGAAGGCCTCGAGGAAGACCGAAGAAGAGATTTATGGATGTGGTGAAGGAAGACATGAAGGTTGTTGGAGTCAGAAAAGAAGATGCGGAGGACAGGGTGAGGTGGAGGCGGATGATTTGCTGTGGCGACCCCTGAAGGGAGCAGCCGAAAGTAAAAGAAGATCCTTTGTAATTATTCTTGTTTGTTTTTGGTTTTCTTGAAGAAACTCATATCACTGTTGGTTTAAGGTATTAGACGAAAGGAACATTGCAGATCTTATAAAATGAATAAATAATAATAATTATTATTAAAATCACTCGAGCACAAATGCTGGTGCTGATAGAGAGTGAGAATATAAACCACACTGTGATCGCAATAATTATGTAGTAAACAGGTTCTATGTGGTACTTTAAATAAACCCTGTTCTCGTCTTATCTGATGTTTGACACGGTTGAACATGAAAATCAAATTTGGGGTTGTATAACTCAAGTTCAAAGGTATCATTTGAAACTGCGTACACGGGTCTCTATTCGTGCTCCATGGTAACAACACGTTTACCAATACGAAAGATGAATACTTTCAATAAATCACTGATGTAAACAACACCAAAACCAAATAAACAAAAAAACTATTTGACAGCAAAAGCACTCAGAGAGCACAAATCTTCACCAAGCCTGCACCCCCGATATGAAATGTAAAAATGTAAAAAAAAAAAAAAAATCATGTTCATTCACAATAATAAAAAAAAATCTTGAAAACATTTTCCAGATCAGGACCATCTAAACAATAAAACTATCTATTATTTTTACAAGTCACACATCTGGTGACATTTAAAAGACACATAGTATTTGGTATAAGACTCCAAATAAATATTGAAACAATTATTTAAATCCCTCATCCCTCATCTTCTTCCGCTAAGTCTAGGGTCAGCGACCTAAGCAAAGGGGTCCAGACGTCCCTCACCCCAGCCTTTACATCCAACTCTTCCAGGGGGACACCAAGGCGGTCCCAGACAAGCCAAGAGACATCGTCCCTCCAGCGTGTTCTACTGTAGAGGTGTGAGGTCTTCCCGGTTAGACGTGCCTGAAACACCCCATCTGGGAGGCGTCCGGGGGCATTCTGACCAGATGCCCGAGCCACCTCAACTGGCCCCTCTCCATTCAGATGAGCAGTGGGACCAGTACAGGCTCCGTTTCACAGCAGAGGCTGCAGCCATCCGTCTGTCGATCTCCCTCTCCATCCTTCCCTCACCGTGAACAAGATCCCAAGGTACTTAAACTCCTCCACTTGGGGCAGGACCTCATTCCCGACCCGGACAGTTCATTCCATCCTTGTCCGACTGAGAACCATGGCCTCGGACTTGGCGGTACTGATCTTCATCCCAGCTGCTTCGCAATTAGCTGCGAATTGCTCCGATGAGAGCTGGAGATCACGACTTGATAAAGCCAAAAGGACAACATCATCTGCAAAAAGCAGAGACGAGATCCAATGGCCACCAAACCAGAACCCCTCAACACCTCGACTGCACCTATAAATTCTGTCCACAAAAATTATGACCAGAATCGGTAACAACGGACAGCCTTGGCAGACTTCAACCCTCACCGGAAATTAATTCGACCTGTTGTTCCCAATATAGACCAAACTCTGGCTCCGGTGATACAGTGACCGAATGGCCTGCAGCAACGGGTCCGGAACGCTGTTCTCCCGGAGCACGCCCCACAAGATTGTTTGAGGTACACAGCCGAAAGCCTTCTACAAATCCACAAAATACATGTGGACAGATTGGGTAAATTCCAATGCCCTCTCCAAAATCCTGTGGCACGTATAGAGTTGGTCAAGAGTGCCACGGCCAGGACAAAAACAACATTGTTCCTTCTGAATCCAAGGTTCGACTATTGGTCGGATCCTCCTCTCCAGTACCCCTGCATAGACTTTCCCAGGTCGGCTGAGGCATGTGATTCCACGATAATTGAAACACACCCTCCGGACGCCCTTCTTCAAGGAGACCACCACCCCAGTTTTCCAATCCAGGGGTACAGCCCTCAATGACCACGCGATGTTGCAGAGATGTGTCAACCAAGACAGTCCTACAGCATCCAGAGCCCTGAGATATTCTTGGCGGATCTTGTCCAACCCCGGAGTTCGGAGCCCGGAGCTTAAACCCTTCCTCCGGGCCTGGCTACAGGGGGGGACCACGGTGGCCCACGTCCAGGCAAGGGAGACTGCTTACTTGTATGTCTCTCAGTCATAAAGGTCTACTGAATCGTACTTCACCTCGGACCTGTTTGCCTTGGGTGATCCTACCATGGGCATTATGCCACCAACAACATAGCTCCTAGGATCATTCGGTCACGCAAGAGTTCCAGAATGTCGGTGGGAAAGGGTTGATCTTGAAAGGCAGAATTCAAAGTCAGTGTGAGATTTTTTAGGATGGAGATCTTCCAAACTGACAATAAAATATTTTATTTATTCTCAGTTGTATCACTTGAACAAGTTAATACTGTGAGTGACCCTAAGACCTGGTGGAGGTTTGGGCTTTGTGACCTCCTTTAGTTTATTTGTTTCAGGCAGTGATAAATCCAACCTGTTAACTTCATCCCTCAATTACAGAAATTATTTTGCTTTTCTGCTTCCAGGGTTAGCTTGATGCCAGCATTATTCAGGATAAACAGGAATTTTTGAAACCCCAAACTAACTGATGTCTCTGTTTATTTATCTGTTTATTTGTTTCTTTATTTGTATGCTTCTTTGTTTGGATCAGTGGAGTCCTGTTCATTTTATCACTGCTTGAGTTCATCATTTCTATCTGCACTCATGTTTATGCCTGTCACACCATCTGCTGTTGTCAAACGACAGTAAGTATTACTGATGATTAATAATTTATTTAATATAGAATTTATTCTCTATTCTCATTTATAGAATAAATAATTTATATTTAAATTTTTAGAGAAAATTAATTTACTGTAAAAATTTAGCAGAGTATAAATAATGGGCTTTAAAATGATAAAAATTTTCATTCCAACATCTGGACAGAGTTCAAATTATGATGATACCATAGCCAACCTTGCCCAGGAGCCCAATAGGGCATCACTGGCTGCATTCTATGGGAGGGATGAATGGTGTGCTCCCTTCACTGTCAACTGTAGCAGCAAGAGTACTCCATTATGGGCACGGATCAGCTTGTGCATACAAAGTTGAGTGGATTTTATCTCATGGATTGATTTTTTTATGAATAAGGTTTTATGATTTTGACACTCAGCTGAAGCTTTTCACCCCGAATCTGCAACTGAAATTATAATTAATAAAAAAAAGATACGATTGTATTTATTCACCAAGGATTCGGTCTTTGACTCTTTATATAAAGAACTGCCTAATATCTCATGGTAAAAAGACAGAAAATTCATGTTTAAATTCTAATTATTTTATTTTCTGAAACATGCACTACTTTTTAATGTGGCATTGTGTATAAAAAAGAAAAAAAGAAAAAACTGTATGAATATTTTAACTCCGATAAATCTGTGTTGTGTGATGAAGTCTCTTTTTGTAATTTGTAAATTGACCAATAATCTGTGAACATGGTCTAAAAATGTATGGACAAGGAATCACTTAAAGAGCTTCACACCAAAAAGTTACTTTACAGAAAATAAATGAATTACGTGCAGGATCGAAAACATTTCACTTTGATCGTTGAAGATTGACATGCAATGACCTGGTGAGTTGTCCAGAGTGTACCCTGCCCTTGCCCAGAGTTGGGTGAAAGGGCCTCAGCTGAAATGAAATTAAGCGGTTCAAGTAAAATGGATGATGATGATGATGATGGTGTGAAGATTTAATCTTTTTCTGACATCATGGTTCATTTTTACCATAAATTTAGATTTAGACTGAGATTGAAATCTGCATTGTTTCCAGAACAAGTGTTTGATCAGATTTTTTAAAAATTGGTTTGTTGATTTTTTTTTTGTTAAAAAAGTGGATATTCTGTGATAAGCCATTGGAGTTTTGTTCTGATTTTATTCATGTTATAAAGGAGAACACATCCACACACTTGTACAGGAAGTTGACTATTTTCACTTTGAAACCTTTGTTGGCAGGTCGAACAGCAAAGTTTGATAACTTCTAATGTTCTTATATCTGTATATTTTAAAACCAGTCCTCATTGTAGATCATTGTTTTCATATCATCATTTCTGTAATACCGCTGTCATGGCAAATTAATATACATCACCTATTGCATGAATTAAAGAACAACAAAAATATGTTCACCTCACCAAAATAAACCAGTTTCGTAAGGAAACTAATGTTTTACGAGTAATACTCACCTCTGGTCTTATTACAACTTGGACTTTCAACAGGAAAATAAGTAGGATGGGTACAGTATACATATATATATTGAATATCGCGGATAATGTGGACCAGACTTTGGCCGCGATATTTAAAAAAACCTCAAAGTGGGAACGCCCCTCTCATTTCTTACCTCACGCATATGTTTTAACGTCTATACAATATCAAGACGTGTATATTAAATGTTACATAGTTATATGCATATATAAATACTGTGATGTATGAGAGTAATATTTCAATAGAATTTATATACATATTTATATATATATATCTATATATATTTATAAGTGCAGTATAAATACTTTAAGTATCTATATAAGTATTAAGGAAAAGTACTTTAAGTACTCACCTCTGAGAAGCTCTTCTCCGCTTGATATTACAGTACTGTCATCCAAAATTGACGACAAGAGACCTGTGCACTGCGATGAAGGTAAAGTGAAGATGAAGTAAAAATGATGAAGATGATGGTTATTGCAAGTCCGGTCATGCCTCTTCATCAGATTCGAAAAGCATTGGATCATCGATGGAAGTCGAATTGGCAGCAGGAGGCATGGTAGCAGTAGGAGGAGATTGTCGAGGCTGCAGGAGAAGCTTCTGCGCGAGGTTTATGGCGCACAAAACCTTTGGAACTCTTTGGAAATCTTTGGAACATGATAATGGGGAGTTGTGACTGCTGTTTCTTTTTTTATACAAATATGTTTTTATACAAGGACATGACACCGTCAAGACGATTGCAAAATTTGATGGCTCTTACCATGTTGTAATCAATCTCCTAGACCCTTTGTTGCAAACTTCGTGCCATATTGAAAATCTCTTGCAGATTTCTCAAAGTTCAACCACGCTCTTCATCCTCATTGTCGTCCTCTGCCTCTTCTTCCTTACTCTCCAATTTGGTCATTTCAATGATGTCCTCATCAATGAGGGAATTTGAGTGGCACTCGAGCAGTGTGTTGACGTCTGAAAAGCCTTCAGTGGTTACCGACCAAGCCCGCTTCACCACGGCCTTATATCTGGCTCAGTAACCTCCTCAGACATAAATCCCTCATCATCATGGGTCACAATCATAGGTCACAAATTTTTCCAGTTGAAATAATTGTTTTTTTCCTTCATATCACTGATGGCATTCTGGATGTTGGTCAGACATGTGGCAATGTTGTACAAGCACCAATACTCTTTGATGCTGAAGTGCTGGTTGTCCTCGTTGATTGATGAGATGAGGCTCTGCATTGTGGAGAGGGCCTTGAAGGCCCGAATAACCCACTGATCCATAGGTTGAATGAGGGAAGTGGTATTGGGGGGCGGAACTCCACTTGAACCTCTTCATAATGGACATCGGTTGCTTGTCCTCCTGCACAGTCCACTGCGAGGAAGACCTTGAAGGGCAACCCCCTTTCCGTTAGGTAGAGTTTCATGCCCGGGATAAAACAGTTCAAAATCTACTCATTTGTGAGGTCTTTCATGATCCATGCTTTCTTGTTGCTCATCCAGTAGACAGGCAGCAAGGGTTGTTTTTTCTTGTTTTTCAAAGCATGAAGATGGTTGAACCTGTCGATAAAGGATGGCTTTATCATGAAGCCAGCAGCATTCTCACACATGATGAACATGAGACGATGCTTATGCGCCTTGAAACGCCTTTTCAGTTCATCTTTGTACAAGAATGACATACAAGGCATCCTCTTCCAAAAAAGACCAGTCTCATCCATGTTGAACACTTGTTCCGGAAGATAACCATTCTCTTTGATTATTTTTGGGAACTCTTCCTCGACGATGTTCCTATCCTGACTGATCTTCTCCTCCCGACAGTCCGAGATCCAAACCAATAGAGCATTCTTCATCTTAACAATGTTTTTATTCCCAGTGGTTACGACTCACTTTGTGTCCCTTGGAAAAGGATATTGATGCCGTTTTACGAATGTTCACTTTGTCGTTTTTGATGTACTGCACAGTCGACTCGTTTATGTCGTAAAGGTCTGCCCACATGGGCATAAATGTTGCCCGCAGCCAGCAGATCTAACAACTTTACCTGTCACGGTCATCATATTCCGCTTTTCCTTGGGCTCATGGATGCCGCAGATGGTGCAGGACCATTTTAGAGCTAAATAACATAAAATAAGGAACAAAATTACAGAAATACTGTAGCGCGATAAGAAATCCAACAAAGCTTGAAAGAACCCGGTGTCTTCTGCCTCCCCTTGGGGATTTATTGATGTGCGAGGCTGCAGTGTCACACGTCTAAGCCAATCGGCTTGCAAATGGGTGGTCCCTGTGATTTTCGGTGCAAATTTTGAAATTCTTATGAATATTTACATTTTTTAATTTTTTATTTTTTAATACCGCGATGCACCAATACTCAAATCATGAAGTGGCAAGGGATGACTGTACTCCCTGACAAGGCTCAGCACAGATCCAGTAAAAAAGCAACCCAACCGAAATTCCTCCTTCTGTTCAGCACAGGAGGGGTGCTTATGTACAGGTTACATGTCTCTGGATACCAAATAACTGATAAGGCGTAACTGGCGTTAGGAGAGGAACCTGCCCCACTATGCTCAGTCGAGCTGCTGCGAACCCGGTTCGACGATGGCACCCGCCACCGACGACGGACCGGGTGAAAACAATGAGTCTGCATGAACCACCAACGATAGGAGAGAAAAGCCCTTAAAAGTGGTCTGACATGACCCGGTGATGTACGATCCAGGTAGAACCGAATAGCGCGAACAGGACACAACTTTTAGTCCAGAGACTCACGTCCAACAAAATTCTTCAAGGATTTAACCACAACAGGCTCAGGCTCAAGGTTGGGCCGCTGTGTCTTAGCCACAAACTGAGGATCCAGATAAAACGACCAGCAGTCCCGAGCAAACAGAAATAACCCTGATCCTGCACAAATCTCAGTACGACACTTAACTTTGTTAACGCAACTAACAGAGCCGTCTTGTACGTGAGAAGATTTCAAGAATAAGATCCCATCGGCTCAAAGGAGGATGAAACAAAAGATTCAAAATCAGCCCTGAATTCCACTGAGGAACAGGTTGGCGCACCACAGGGAGTAAATTAGCCCCTCCCTCGAGAACCCCAGGCTGAAGGACTTGAAATAATCCAGAATTTCGGAGACTGCCGTCCGATAACTTCCAGGAGTACTATCGGCCTCACCTGAATCTGGCAAAAAAGGTAAAGAACATAGGAGATCAGATTAAGAGGGATTGAGAAGATTGATCTGCCTCCACCAACTGGTGTATTTCCGCCACTTGGACACATGGAAGATCTGAGGAGGAGGCTCTGACACTAGCCATAAGGATCAAGGAAAAACCCTCTGGAACTCCTCGTCTCGCCAAGACTCACCGGAGAGATCCACGCAAGAAACTGAAACAACTGGGGATTCTCGTGAAGTAGACACCTCAGAGAGAGGAGGTCCGGAACTAGGGGCAGTTGATTTGGATGAGCTACTGACAGTTCCAGAAAGTCTGTGAACAGTGACTGGCGAGGCCACAGATGAGCGATGAGGAGTAGGCAAGCCGGCTTGGACCGTACTTTGGACAGAACAGTAACGTGGTTGGAGGAAAGGCATACAACAGGGCAGGAGATCAACTCATCGACAGAGCATCCACAGAGAATGCTTGAGTGTCCGGAAACAGACTGACAAGCAGAGGACCCTGATTGTTGCTAAAAATCGCAAACAGATCCAGATGGAAGCCCCCCCCAGTAGGGAGGACAGGTGCAGAAACCCCAACCTGCTGAGGGACCACTCTGTGACCAGAGGTTGAGAGTGAGACAGATCATCTGCAAGAACAATCCGCTTGGACTGAATGTCATGGACCTGTGATCGTGACAAAACAGCTGAATCTGTCAAATGAGACTGCATAGAATGGACTAGTGATTGCCCCCTTGATGAGGAATGTCAGACATCCCTGTGAAATTGTCGCAAGGCAGGAGGACAACCTGACCCTGAAGGAGCAGACAAAATTGCCTGATGCTCAGTCGAACAGCATGAGCTTCCAGAACATTGATGTGCAAGGCCTGAAAGGTTTTCCTATAGGTAAATAACCCACCTGGAAGTGAACATTCGCAAACATTAAACGACTGTTCATATAATGTTTGTTTGCTGTTCGGAATGTTTTGAACATTCATGCAATGTTCATGATGTATGTGTTCAAGTAGATGCGAACCTTTTAAAACATTAAATAACTGTTCCGCGAATGATTGTTTCATGTTCTGTTTGTTTGCAAACATATGTAAAATGTTTATGATGTGTGCATAAACTTTGCGACAGAATGCCACAGATGGGTCCGTCCCGGTGATCCCCAGGGTCTGCCCGAGGCGAGGGGGCCGATATCCCAGTCCTGTTAAACATGGATGTAGTTATAAAGCTTAGTTATAAAGACGTGGTATCAGAATGTTATACATCTTTTCCTCGCACTTGCTTAGACTGAGCAAGAGGAAACCGACCGGCTGGCCAAATACTGGCCCTTGGAGTTGCACGTGCACAAAGGATGCTCATACACTCTAAGAAAGAAAGGTTCTTTGAAGAACTAAAAAGGGTTCTTCAGCTTGTCAGAAACACAGAACCCTTTTTTGCTCTCTGAAGAACCCGACTGCAGGGTTCTTGGGAAGTTTTTCAAAGAACCGCATTAGTCTTCACAGAAACACTCGGAGGTTTTTCACGAACCATTTACAGTTATTCAGGGAACCTGCAATCTCTTTTAGTCCATTGTTCTACAGAGAACCTTAAAAATTCATCTATGGATTCTTTAGAGCACCGACTCAGGATCTAATATATATGAATTTTGAAATGAAATGAATTTTGAAATCACATACATACATTGAGACTGGAATATATACAATTAACGAATCATTAAAAACATTCAATATTACAAACATTTTCCAACGAATGAGGGGGAGATATGAGGAAGGCAGAATAATGAAAAAGCTGAACCAACGCAGTTCTGAAGGCTAATATGATAAACACATGTAAAGTTTTAGTAAGGTCCATGGATTTTTTTTTAAAAATGAAGTGTGGTGACTGGTCCATGGTCATCTGGGCTAAACCAAAACCTACTCCATTCTAAAGGCTAATATGATAAATACATCTGTAAAAAATCAATTCATAAACACATCTGTAAGGTTTGAGGATATTTAAAAAGTGACAGGCCAGAAATGAATTATGCATTTTTATGGGGAAGCGACATGGTGACCGGAACATAGTAGTTGAAGCTTAACCAAAATCTAACCAGTTCTGAATGCTTATAAACACATCTGTAAAGTTGAAGGAAGCTATATGGAATATTAAAAAAGTTATGGTTTGTAAACTAATTGGAAGTAGGCCCTTGTTATTTGCGATGGTTTTGTTCCTGCTTCTCCCACAAATAATCCGTGAGTTCTGTTCCCGGAAGTAAAACCACATGTATCTTATTACCACCCTGGATTACAATAAGCCCAGGCGGAGACATAACAGGCGGGGAAGGGTTGAACGATGACTCTGGCACTTGGTTTCACTTCTGGTTATATTGCTTGCAAATCTCTGCGAAACAAGATGGACCAACTCCATACTCGGATTGCAATGCAGAGGGATCTACAGGTCTGCATCATGCTGTTTCTGTGAAACATGGATCGAGGAGAGTACACCCGACAAGGCAATTTGGGTACCGAATTCAATGTTCCGAGATGATTCTCTTCATTCCCAGCTGATTTATTCTCCCTTGCACTCCCAGCTGAGGTACTAATGAACAAACATATTAGTTCTACATGACATGTACTTCTACATACACAATTTATATATGAAAGAACTTTGAGCTTGTTCTCCTACAATGGTATGAAAAAGTATCTGAACCTTTTGGAATTTCTCACATTTCTGCATAAAATCACCATCAAATGTGATCTGATCTTTGTCAAAATCACACACTATAAAACACACACCTGATAAGAATTGTCTTGATGAGAAGCATTGTCTGATGTGCACCATGGCTTGCTCAAAAGAGCTGTCTGAAGACCTGCGATCAAGAATTGTTGATGTGTATAAAGCTGGGACATTTCCTTATACAAAACCATCTCTAAAAATTTGGATGTCCATCAATCGATAGTCAGAGAAGTTGTGTACAAATGGAGAGAGGTTGGCACTGTTGCTTCTCTCCCAAGGAGTGGCCGTCCACCAAAGATGATCCCAAGAGTTCAGCGCAGAATACTCAGAGAGGTAAAAAAAAAAAACCTAAAGTGTCTGCTAAAGACTTACAGAAATCACTGGCACAGTCCGATATCTCTGTGCACACATCAACTATGTGTAAAACAATGGCCAAGAATGGTGTTCATGGGAGGACTCCAAGGAGGAAGCCACTGCTGTCTAAAAAGAACATTGTTGCTCGTTTAATGTTCGCTAAAAAGGCACTTGGACACTCCACAGAAGTTTTGGCAAAATATTTTGTGGACTGATGAAACCAAAGTTGAATTGTTTGGGAGGAACACACAACGTCATGTGTGGAGGAAAAATGGAACAGCTCACCAACATCAACACCTCATCCCCACTGTGAAGCATGGTGGAGGGTGCATCATGGTTTGAGGCTGTTTTGCTGCCTCGGGGCCTGGACAACTTGCAATCATGAATGGAAAAATTAATTCAAAAGTTGATCAGGATGTTTTGCAGGAAAACCTGAGGCCGTCGGACAGTTGAAACTAAAAAGAGGATTAATGCTGCAACAAGACAATGATCCAAAACACTGAAGTAAATCAAGAAGAACAAAATACACGTTCTGGAGTGGCCAAGTCAAAGTCCAGACTTGAACCCCATTGAGATGCTGCGGCATGACCTTAAGACAGCGATTCATGCCAGACATCCCAGGGATCTGACTGAACTACAGCGGTTTTGAAAAGAAGAATGGGCCAAGATGAGTCCTGATCGATGTGTGTATGAACATTTCTTGAAATATTCTGTTGCATGCTGCTTAATGAGACTGCAAATGAATGTCTACAACTCAACGAGACGCTTATCAGTCAGGTGGTTGGATTTTCAGACCTCGATGGAAACGCATTTATGACCTACAATGCTCATGTTAATCTGCACTTTCCAGCAGTTGTTGCTTGTCATGGCAGTCTTGATCATGTTAGTGCCTACCCTTTTGAAAATCATTTAGGTCAGCTTAAGAAGTATGTGACTTCATCCCACAACCCTCTGTTTGCAATGATGAAGGGCATGGAGAGACGGCAGAATGTTGAGAGTGGTAAAATCTTGAGGCAACCCGCAGGGAAGAGAGCTAAATGTAAACAGTATTGTAGAGTTGAATCATTTTTTGAGGCACCTGTTAATTCAATAGACATTGGCTGTTACAGTGTTGTACTGAGTGACTGGCACTTGATCTACTTGAAATTAAAGGATATGCGAGGCCTCAGACGTGGTATGAAGATCAACCTTTGCGGAATGCCTGGTTTAACAGACGAGCTGTGTTCCATGGCACGACTTCACAACCAGCAAGTAGTTTACTCTAGTTCACTCTAGTAGTTAACTTTATATTTACACAACAGCTTTTATTGATAATGATAGAATTTAGTGTCCATTGTCCATTGATGTCATACAATTTCTCTTGGCACATGCAAAGCATTGCTTATTAAGCTGTTTTCTATCTTCCATCCATGCATTTCTCTACTGGGTTCTAAAGAAAAACTGATGTCAAAATATGAATAATTCGAACACCCTAATGTAGCAACTACTAGAAAATCAGACAGAAATTTATTCATAGAATAACCAAATTCCCTTAGTAGTCATTTTAAATGAACAATTGCTTCTTTTTTTGACAGTGTTGCAAATTATCGATTGATTTTTATGGCCAATTCTTTTCAATTATAAATTGCTGAATTTTTTATATGACTCTGTATTATCTTGCCATGTCAATGTTCAGTAAATTTATTAATCATGGAGCCTCACACTAGCATGACATTGTGTACGTTTTTTTTTTTTGTTGTTTTTGTTTTCAGGACTTGCAATTATAACTGTAAACTTAATTACCAAACATAAAGTAAAACTTGTTTTTGACCTTTAAGAAGTTTCATTCATTATGTACCTTAATATTTCGAAATTTACAGATTGCATAAATGTGCTAACTTGTGAAACACTATTGTTACAGCATGTCTCATCTTGAAACTAATGAGGACCCAGGCAGTTCTCAAAGAAAGAAAAAAAGGAAAGTAACTGGTGATGGGGATTCTCACTCAGAAAAAAGAAAATCCAGCAGAAAAATCTGCAAAATGATTGCAACAGATGTAAGTTTCTTTCAAGCATGAGGCACTTGATCAGGCAATTTGATAATTTGTTCAATACGGTATTCTAAAAATAAATGTAAATGTATAAAATATGTAAAATTTTCTCAAAATACATGCCATGATGGAATTTAAATAACTGTATAAATATTAGTAATATACTATGGCCGGGTTGCAGGGTATAGGAGATTCTTAAATTAAAAATGAAAGTTGTATAAACTTGTGGCGGCACAGTGGCATAGTGGTTAGCATGTCCGCCTTACAGCGAGAAGGCCTGGGTTCGATTCCCGGCCTGGGTGTTTCTGTGTGGAGTTTGCATGTTCTCCCCATGCGTGAGTGGGTTTCCTCCGGGTGCTCCAGTTTCCTTCCACAATCCAAAGACATGCACAGTAGATTAATTGGCTGTTCTAAATTGCCCGTAAGTTCACATTGTGCAGAAGGCAATGGCAAACCACTGCACTAATCCTGCCAAGAAAACCTCTATGAAGATGATAACCAGGGCGTTGTCCTTCATGGCGGGTCGCCAATGGTCGTCCTACGACTCAGGCACTCGATAGATAGATTAACTTGTATGTACATAAAAATATCCATTTTTATTGAAATTTTTAGACAGAGAAGTGGGGGTAAATCAGCGAACAAGTATTTCAAGAATTATTAAATACATGATAATCATGCAAGATTTTTGCTTTGCTTTGCAGAAGGAATGGTGCCTCTTCTATTTTAATGTAGGAGAAACATCCATGTACAGTGTACCAAAAATCATGGGTTTCTGCAAATACCAACATAAACAAGCCCTTAGGTAATGGACGCTATGACATCTACCACAAGTGTTGGTGGCCAAAAGAAGACAGCAAGGATGCCACAGCCACTGCTATGAACATGCTTATCAGAAACTGCAGTGAGCCTGACTGCGACAACTGGGTACAGCATAGGGGCAAGTCACTGGGTGTCTTTCAAGACTTCGAAAAGTGTGAGGCTGCCCTTGCTAGACATCTAGCTGTCTCCTCCACGGACAGTGAAGCTCTAGGCAGACCTGCAGCAAAGAAACAAAGCTCTGATCGTATGATGGAAGGTGTTTCCCATACTTCCAGTAAAATGACATGTTTGTATTCATATTATATGTATGGTTAAATTTTTGGCAGAAATATTTGTGTGTAGTAACAATGGAAAAAAAAATGTTTTCTCTAGAAGTTTTATATGATTGTTACTGACATATACATGTACTTCACATATTATGCAAGTTACTGGCTTTGTAATATAAATATGACAAAAACAAATCCGTCAAATAATTGTCATGATTTTAAATTTAATATTTTCCTGTATATTAAAAGTGGGTTATCAAGTGTTTACTTTCTTTTCACAAGGAACTTCAGCAGTCCTTGGCAGACAGTCAACACCTTCAGGGTGTGGTGCCATGCAGTTCTGTTAAGAGAACAGTATCGACAGAGATGTCTGGGAGAGGACAGCAGTTGCCAAAATCGCATGAGGATATTTTGGAATCTACAGGTATGCATAATTATTGGGTTCTTAGATATGTTTTAATCCTTTTCAATAATATTTTAACTATCTAGAATGTGCAATGTGTGTTACTAATTGTGTATGAATTCCAGGGGAATGATGAGCTTCAGAGTCTTAAGGCTAATAACTATAAAAAGGGTCATGAAAATATGCCAGTTCTCTGACTTACACTATTGCTTATTGTTGTTTCGAATCAGTTATGCTTTTCATGTAACTAAACACAAGAAAACGCTGTCTGTGCTTTATGAAACTTGTATGTTCTTGTATTTCCTTACTTTTTTGTGGAATGAAGTGATATTAAATTTGTTCTATTAAATTTTGTTTGTCTCCAGAAAATTCACCAGAGTTCAGAACATGACGTCGTCTGGCAAACATCTTCTCAGAAGATGCTGTGTCCACTGGACCCAACATTGAGCCCATTCAGGAATTAATTTCTGAACTACCAACAGATCTCGAAGGCAACGGAAACACTAATACTATGAAGAAGATGTTGAAAGCTCTCAATGCCAATATGCAGTTATTCATGGTGTGTTTTACTTCTCTGTATTATCTTTGTGTAACTTTTTTTAAGATACAAGGATTAATAACAAATATAAATCTAGTATTTTCACTGTTGCTACATGTTAAACTTTGTTGTTGCTACCATACAAAGTGTTATTTAGTTTCATCCTGATAGTCTTGAGTAATAATGCCAGAATATTTTGAAGTTCAATTACTTTGTTTACTTTATTACTTGCCATTAAAGGATTGTCTTGCCTCACATTGTTTCTGAGAAAGTATCAATTATATATTTCTAAAACAAATAATACTTTGTAATACTGTTTATTTTAGGATTTTGTAAAATTATAGTTGATCACGAAGTGGGAATTTTGGTATTGAGCTTTCAAATACATTTATTATTTTATATTGTGTTTCAGGATAATCAAAATAAAATTATCCAAGGTATGAACGAGCTGAATGAGAAGAACAATGATTTGAAAGCACCGGAACCTGGTAATAGTACTATGCAGACCTCTAAGGATGATGACCCAGATCCTTCCTGCAACATCATCCGAAAGATGGCTAGCTCAAAGAAAGAGGTGCGGGAAAAGGTCGACTATAGACAATGTCTGGAAATGCTGGGATTTCCAGTATCTTCCCCTGAAGAAGTAAGTGAATATACATTCTGTTTGTCTCGTCTCGTCCTTGTCAAAATCACAAGGAAGAAATAATCTTGTATAGTGAATGAATTTGAAAATAGGGAAAGGTGTTTCTTTAAATCTATACAGTGGTATGAAAAAGTATCTGAACCTTTTGGAATTTCTCACATTTCTGCATAAAATCACCATCAAATGTGATCTGATCTTTGTTACTTGAGATGCATTCATAAAGTGTAACGTACCTCCACCACACATGGGTAATGTCGCAGCCAGGTCCTATATGGGGACTGTTTGTTTATTTATTTATTTATTTTAGTTATGAACAAATTTTGATGAGGGTTTTTTTTTTAAATTTTTTTTTTTTTGCGGGTCAAAGTACATCATTTGATTTTGGAAAATTTCTGTATCAATATTTTTAAAGGATTCTTCAACATTGTGAGATTGAATGATTGTCATATTACAGCAGGTCCAGCGGCCAATATTGTATATTGATAGACGTTGGCATGCTCCAGATACTCTTCTATTTACTCATATGTTTACAGTTGTTCTATCTTCCATCTTGCAGTATATTCTAAAGTGCATGCATGTGACCTCATTAACAGAAATAGCTCTCACATGCATAATTTATACTATGGGTATGGGTTGACCTTTCAATTTCTATCTTCCTTTCGGCTTTTTCCCTTTTACTCGGTAGTTGCCACAGCGAATCATCTGATTCGCACGTTTGATTTGGTTTTTATGGTTTTGTTGGTTTGATTTGGTTTTTATGTTGGATGCCCTTCCTGTCACAACCCTTTTAGCAAGGGACAGAAACACGCTGACGGCTTTGCAGCCTACTCTTTACGAAAGTCAGCAATGGCTCTTTTACATGCCTCTCACCATAGACAGTGAGAGAATGGCCCACCTTTGATAACCCAGTTAGCTGCACTGGGGGATGGGTTGACCTTTCAATGTCACTCAAATATTAGTAATTTCAATTTGATCTTGGGAAATTTCTAAACCATGGTTTTTATGGTTTTTATGGTTTTTTGGTTTGATTTGGTTTTTATGTTGGATGCCCTTCCTGTCACAACCCTTTTAGCAAGGGACAGAAACACGCTGACGGCTTTGCAGCCTACTCTTTACGAAAGTCAGCAATGGCTCTTTTACATGCCTCTCACCATAGACAGTGAGAGAATGGCCCACCTTTGATAACCCAGTTAGCTGCACTGGGGGATGGGTTGACCTTTCAATGTCACTCAAATATTAGTAATTTCAATTTGATCTTGGGAAATTTCTACCTCCAGTAATCTGTCACCTCCTTGCTTTGACTTCTTCGTTGATCTCGTCATTCAAGAATCAAAACATATCTTGGAATTAGAGTAGTGGCCACAGAAAGATTCCTAAAAATCCGTACATGCACTGCAAAAAAAAAAAAAAAATCAGCAGATTTTGTTGTCAACAATGTAAACAGCAACATAAAAAAATCCCTGTAAACTCTCAATATCTTTTTAAACTATTATTATTATTATTATTATTATTATTATTATTATTATTATTATTATTATTATTTGTTTATTTATTTATTAATGGGATCACTGTAAACAAGTTAAACACAGAAATAGTCTCATTGAAACAAAGTTGTTGTTTTTTGTTTGTGTTTTAAAATTGTGCTGAATCTGAGGGCACTTCAATAACCGAAGGCCAAGGACTTGCCAAAGATACACTGGTATGAAAAAGTATCTGAACCTTTTGGAATTTCTCACATTTCTGCATAAAATCACCATCAAATGTGATCAGATCTTTGTCAAAATCACACAGATGAAAAAAAACAGTGTCTTCTTTGACTAAAACCACTCAACATTTAGAGGTGTTCATATTTTAATGAGGATTGCATGCAAACAATGACAGAAGGGGGAGGAATAAGTAACTGAACCCTCTGCCTAAGGAGACTTAAAGAGCAACTGAAACCAATTTTTACCAAACAATTTAAGCCAGGTGTGTGCCCAATCATTGATGAGTGGCTTAAAGCTGCCCTGCTCAAAACTCAAAAGAGCTGTCTGAAGACCTGCGATCAACAATTGTTGATTTGTATAAAGCTGGGAAAGGATACGAAACCATCTCTAAAAGTCTGGATGTTCATCAATCGACAGTCAGGAAAGTTGTCTACAAATCGAGAGAGTTTGGCACTGTTGCTTCTCTCCCAAGGAGTGGCTGTCCACCAAAGATGACGCCAAGAGTTCAGCGCAGAATACTCAGAGAGGTAAAAAAAAACCCGAGTGTCTGCTAAAGACTTACAGAAATCACTGGCACAGTCTGATATCTCTGTGCACACATCAACTATGTGTAAAACAATGGCCAAGAATGGTGTTCATGGGAGGACTCCAAAGAGGAAGCCACTGCTGCTAAAAAGAACATTGTTGCTCGTTTAATGTTCGCTAAAAAGGCACTTGGACACTCCACAGAAGTTTTGGCAAAATATTTTGTGGACTGATGAAACCAATCATAAACCAAAGTTGAATTGTTTGGGAGGAACACACAACGTCATGTGTGGAGGAAAAATGGAACAGCTCACCAACATCAACACCTCATCCCCACCGTTAAGCATGGTGGAGGGTGCATCATGGTTTGAGGCTGTTTTGCTGCCTCGGGGCCTGGACAACTTGCAATCATTAATGGAAAAATGAATTCAAAAGTTGATCAGGATGTTTTGCAAGAAAACCTGAGGCCATCTGTCAGACAGTTCAAGCTAAAAAGAGGATGGATGCTGCAACAAGACAATGTTCCAAAACACAGAAGTAAATCAACTTCAGAATGGTTTCAGAAGAACAAAATGCCAAGTCAAAGTCCAGACTTGAACCCCATCGAGATGCTGCGGCATGACCTCAAGACAGCGATTCATGCCAGACATCCCAGGAATCTGACTGAACTACAGCAGTTTTGTAAAGAAGAATGGGCCAAGATGAGTCCTGATCGATGTGCCAGACTGATCTGCAGCTACAGGAAGCGTCTGGTTGAAGTTATTGCTGCCGGGGGGGGGGGGGTTTCCACAAAATATTAAATATGATGGTTCAGTTACTTATTCCTCCCCCTTCTGTCATTGTTTGCATGCTATCCTCATTTAAATATGAAAACCTATAACTGTTTGGGTGGTTTTAGTTAAAGCAGACACTGTTTTTTCATCTGTGTAATTTTGACAAAGATCTGATCACATTTGATGGTGATTTTATGCAGAAAAGTGAGAAATTTCAAAAGGTTCAGATACTTTTTCATACCACTGTACATATTGCCCACACAACAGACTTGGAGAAAACCAACACTTTCCTCTCCTCCATCAGTGCACTTCCTGGTGATGATGATGACTGACTCCTTGGCAGAAGCTCGATGGTCCTTTCTTAGCGCTTAGTGCTTAGTGCTTAGCAGCATCGTAGGCAAGGTGTTTGCACGTGTCATACTCACAACACTGTAATCCTTTGCAGAAAGAATATAACCGGAGTCACAAAGTGGATTTTGATCAGGTCGTTCAACTATCGACATGATCTTCTCTCTCCAACTGCTCCAAGAAAAGTGCAGAGGACAGCGTCAACCTCTATATCTGGCTTTTGTTGACCTCACTAAGGCCTTCAATCTCGACAGCCACGATAGCCTTTCTGATCTTCTTCAAAGAATAAGCTGCCAACCCAAGCTTTTGAGTCTTATCAAGTCCTTTCACACAGATATGAAAGGAACAGTCAGCTTTGACGGTGCTACATCTGAACCATTCAATATTCTCAGTGGGGTCAAACAAGGATGTGTGCTCACCCCGACACTCTTTGGCACCTTCTTCTCTCTCCTTCTCTACCATTCCTTTGACTCTTCCTCTGATGGTGTCTACATCCATACCAGACACGATGGAAAGCTTTACCAACTAGCCAGACTCAGGGCTACATCCAAAGTAACATATTTCCTCATCAGAGAAATGGTGCTTGCTGATGATGCTGCCCGAGCAAGTAATACTTATGATGGTCTAAAACACCTTATGGACCACATCTCTCATACTTGCAGAAAGTTTGCTCTCACAATCGCATAAAAAAGACAGAGATCATGGCTCAGGACCCTCCAATTCCACCCTCACTCTCTATCAATGGCTCACAGTTGGCTAATGTCAATAGCTTCTGATACTTGGGTTGGATTATCTCAGACAACCTGTCTCTGGATGCAGAGATCAATGCTTATATCAGGAAAACCTCAGTAGTGATGTCCAAACTCACTATGAGAGTCTGGGAGAACAAAAACCTGACCATTATCACAAAGCCGAAAGTGTATCAGGTATGCAGCACTCTCCTCTATGGCAGCAAAACGTGGTCAACCTACGCAAGACAAGAGGCAAAGCTGAACGCGTACCACATGAGGTGCCTACGTTGGATACTAGGCATCACATGGAAATACAAGATCACCAACCGCGACATCCTCAGCAAAGCCAAGTCCCTCTCAATATTTGCCATGCTGAGCCAGAGGCATCTGCGCTGGCTAAGAAATGTTAAGGTCAGGTCAGGTATGAGGGCATGTGCCAGGACGGCACTTAGCGGCGTCCACCAGCCGCCTCCACTCATCCGGCCATCTCCTGTCGATCGACCAGGCCTGCGCAGGGCCCATACCCCCCGGCAGGGCAGCCCTCAGCTGCGACAACCACGTCGCACGATACTCTTACCATCGCCGCATCCCCGAGCACCTTCTGGTTGGTAACAAAGTCCCACCAGCGGTATCCGAAGATGCGGTGAATTGAAGTCGTAACAAAGGAGTCCAGTCGTCGTCCAAGCTCAACCGTGAGCGTCCATGTCTCACTTGAGTAGAGCAAGACAGGGAGCACAAGGGAGTGAAAGACTCGGACTTTCGTCTGCCTGCTCAGATACCTCGACCGCCACACGGTCCTGTCCAGTGAGTCCATCGCCCCATAGGCTAGACCAAGTCGACGATTGATCTCGGCCCTGCAATCAGTGGAACCATGGACCATGCTGCCAAGGTAAGTGAAAGACTCCACGATCTCGACTCTTTCACGACCCAAAGTGATCGAGTCAACAGCAGCATCCAAGAGGTCGCCGAAAGCCTGGATCTTGGTTTTGATCCAGGAGACTCGCAAACCAAGCGGTTCCGCCTCCTCACCCAATGAAGAGAGAGTCTCCGTCAGGACATCCACTGTTTCCGCGAAGATCACTGCATCATTGGCAAATTCCATATCAGTTATCCGAACCTCACCGAACGACACATCGCAGGCCGATCCACCTGATACTGCCGCCATGATCCAGTCCATTGCGGTACTGAAGAGAGTGGGGGCCAGAACACACCCCTGCCTCACTCCGGTCTCGACCGAAAAGAAGTCAGAGGTGGAGCCCCCACACCTCACAGCACTCTCTGTCCCAGAATACAGCGACGATATCAGCCGGACCAAAGCCGACGGGATCCCATCGAAGGATGCCCCAGAGGGCCTCCCTATCCACTGAGTCGAACACCTTGCGAAAATCTATATAGGCGGCAAGGAACCCCCTATCAAACTCCCGCAAGCGCTCGGATAGGACGCGCCAGGATGCAGTCAACGGTAGACCTCTTTGGTGTGAACCTGGACTGTTCAGGGCGCTGGTGCGCTAAAAACTGCTGACGGATCTGTTGCATTCTCGAGTATCACCCTTCCCCTTCCAGATTGGGACAACGATGCCCCGTTTCCAGTCAGCTGGGATAACGCCAGTGCTCCACACGGAGCACACAAGAATGAACAGCCACCTGACGACGACCTCACCTCCCGCCTTAAGCATTTCCATGTGGATACCACAAACTCCTGCAGATTTGCCATCCGCCAAGGGCCACACCGCCCTCCAAATTACCTCAAAAGTTGGCGGGTCGCAGCCTGGGGGAGGGTCGGCAACAAGAGTTTCAGCAGACCTAATGGCGAGGCTCCGGGCAGGAGGGTCAGCACGATACAACTCCTCAAAGTACTCGGCCCAACAAGTCCTCACTTCCGATTCTTCAGTAAGGACACTAACGTATGCAGCTTTCACCGTCTGACATCGTGATGTGGACCGAGAGGCACGGAGGCTCCGCAATGCCCTGTAAGCCAGGCACTCAAATTCAAGTGGCCCTTGACAGTCTCACAGAGATCGCCGACCTCAGCCTCCTGATCTCTTCGCACCACTTTGACGGCTTTGTGCTTCAGGTCGTCGAGTCGAGCCTGTCTCGCTCTCTCGATTATGTCGATGGTCTCAGAGGCGATTGCTGTTCCCGGTCACTTGGGCAACCTCGATATGCAGCCACGGGATACCTCCAGGATGCAAAACTATTCCAGAGAACCTCCGTGCCCGCACCCGTGTCCAGATCCTCCAGGGATTTCCCAAGCCTACTGGCGAACTCCGAAGCCACATCAGGGTCCCTGAGTCGGCTTACGTCAAATCGCATTTGACGAGCCAGGGCTTTCTCAGGGCGCCTGAAGCGGATCTTCAGAGTCGCCACCAGAAGCCCGTGGTCTCCCGAGAATAGCTGGGCACTTCTGAAGACACGGCAGTTCTGGACCAGCCGCCAGCCACTACCTACGAGAACATGGTCGATCTCCTTCCGAGTGACGCCGTCGTTGGAGTACCAAGTCCAGCGTCGTTTATCTAATCTCTGGAACCATGAGACAGCAATCTTTAAGTCCCAACTTTTTGCGAAGTCAAAAAGCATTTAGGCACTTTCATCGCGGCGTCCAGAGCCGTGGGGACCGACACATGCTTCGTAGCCATCCCGGTTAGTGCCAGTAGTCGCATTGAAGTCCCCCAGTACGATCAGAGTGTCCCTTCCAGGAAACCCCCGACACCACCGAGTTGAGCTGGTCGTAGAAGGTTTCCTTCATAGATCGATCACTTACCCCGGTCGGCGCGTACACTGCGACAATAGAGAGCGTCCCCACTGTGTGAGTCACCCTCAGTCGCATAATATGCTCGTTGACCAGGACCACCTCCGATACCAAAGGAGCCAATCGATCAGCGACGGCGACGGCAACTCCCTGAGTGTGAAGACTGTCGGCCCGGCCAGACCAGAAGTAGGTGTACCCACCGACACCTGTCTCGCCGGACCCAGGCCTCCGCACCTCAGAGAGGGCCGCAATGCTGATACCAAGCAGACTAAGCTCCCTTGATACCAGAGGCAGGTGAGAGTCATCCCGCAGGGAAGTCACGTTCCATGCACCGACCCGGAACGACCGCCTCAGATTCAACCGAGGCGACCGAAAGCAGCTGGTGTCCGACACATCACTCACCCTATCACGCCCGACCTGGTTGCTCCAGGATTTCACCCCCATCATGGAGTGGGGGTCCCAGAGGCTTTCCCCCCCCCCCCCTCATACGAGGTTTAGTAGTGCGTTTTGCTGGCGTTTTTTTAAGGGGGCGGGGGTGCAAACCCCATCCCCCGAGGCTCCTCTAGGGCAGGGGTGCCGCTCCCTGACAGGCAAATGCCCGGAGGTACACATGCTAAGCGTATGGACAAAGTCTTCCAAAAGACCTGCTGTATGGACAACTAGTGGTAGGTACTCACCCAGTTGGCTGCCCACAGCTGAGGTACTCTGATGTCTGTAAAGGGGACCTCAAGTTAACAGGCATAGACACTGGGTCGTTTGAATCTACATCAAAGGACCGCCCAACTTGGAGAACTGTCAGTGAGGGCATCAAAAGAGCTGAGGAGGAAAGACATGAGAGACAAAGGCAGAGGACATTGAGGAGCAAGTCATCATCAAGTTTGTTGGCCAATACAGAATTCATCTGCAGCTACTACAGCAGGGACTTCCAGGATTAGGCTCTTTAGCCATCGCAGATGCTGCTCCAGTTCCACCTCATCATGGCGCAATCCACCATTTCCTAGACGGATGGAGATCAACATGCTGTAACTTTGCTGGCAAAACATCCTGTAAATTCTACATTCAATTCTTGTAAAGCGAACACAGTTTGTAACTGCTGAATGTACAGACTGCTTTCACGATAACAAAAATATGCTGGGATGTTATGAGCAGTCAAGACTGCATTTTTTTTCCTTCATTTTATTTGAACAAAGAATTCAGTGTCTAACTTTAAAATGTGTAGATGCTTTTTGGGGGAAATGGAAATTTACCTTCAGATTCTCAGAGTGGCTAATATTGCACCTCAAGTGTTGCCTTCATGTAAAGACGAGAGCACGGGTTGGGAACCTTTTTGATTAAGAGAGCCATATATATATATATATATATATATACACAGTGATACCTCAGCTCACGAACATAATTGGTTCCCAGAAAGTGTGTGTGAGGCGAAAAGTTCGTCTTCCGAACTTTTCCCATAAGAAACCATTAAAATGAGAATAATCCGTTCCCAGGTCCAGAGAAAACATAATTTTCTACTAAATAAGCCTTAAAACTACACAAAAATATACCTTATTTTATGTATAATAAATGTGCTATTGTATTGTAATTAAAGAAATAAAATGTACTGTATAATAAAGTCGTTTTATTTACCTTTGTGATGGTAGTTGAACGGCTTGATGGAATGGAGTGGGAGGAGGAGGGAGGGAGGGACTTACTGTTTGGAAGGAGTGTTTGGAAACGCCTACTGCTTGGAAACATCCTTCGCCACACACGCACCCTTAATAGCTTCCTTGTTCCTTGTACTGGTACTGGGACGCGAAGTCACACAAACGCACACCTCGTTCGTGTTTTTCAATGATCTCCGCCTGTGGTGGGGTCTTTTTCGGTCCTATAACAGCAAAAGTACACTCAAAATGGTCCAAAATGTCTATCAAACACAAACCACTTCCGCACTCAAAAAAAGGGGGTGACGAACTGTGACGCCGTGAGCGTGCGTCAACTTCTCGTGGCCGCCACCGTGGCGTTGTTCGACCGCGTGGTTTGGTTCGTTCGCCGAAAACTAGTTCGTCAGCAGAGACGATATGCTCGCAAATTTTATGTTCTTGAGGCGTCCTTCTCACACCTGTCAATCTTTTATGTTCGTGATCCTCAGTGTTCGTCAGCGGAGGTTTTACTGTGTATATATATATATATATATATATGTCGGTGGGTGCACGCATGCATGTGTGCGTGTATGTGTGTGTGCGTGCGCACGAGCTTGTGCCAATCTCGAATTAAGACATTATGATGATTGTGGAACGCACTGAATGTGTTCTTGAGTTAAACTGCTGTATGATAAAGTTACGAGTAGCTCACATTGACACACTTTGCTCTGCTCTTTTATTTATTTTCCTTTTTTCATCAATATGATATAAATAAATTAATTAAATCTAATCTTCTGAGGGCCAAATATATTTTTTTAATACTGAGACCAACAATTTTAGAGTATAATATGACTCTGAATTTATTTTAAACGACATTGTTTTAACAAAGTTATTTATTAATAAGAAAAGTACTTCTTACTATTAATGTGACTTCTGCTGCTGCATGGTTTTGCTGATAGCTTTGTAGTCTGGTTGATATGGGGTTAGGTTTAGCTTCATGCAGGCGTTTAGGCTTCTCTCTATTACGTGACTGCAGGTTGGTCTTGATGCTTTTCAGGTGTGAGAAGGACCGCTGCATGCACATGTGGAGACAAACATGGTCAAAGCGACTCACATGCTGCAATGTTTATGTGACAGGAAGCGCATCCCACATAACTGTCAACCCCGAAGATTAATAAAAAGTGAGAAGCAGGGGTCCAGGGAGCACAGCCCCCGGTCAGGTCCAGGGTGACGCCATGGTGGGGGGGGTGGGAGTATGGGGCGAATTTAGTTTTTCAGCGTCTTTAAGAGTGATTTTTAAGCCATTTCATGTAAGTTTTATATGTAATCATCAAACACAGATATAGGGGAAAAATACAAAATTACAGACATGTCTTGAATATTTAATGATGTAATGTAAATTAAATCTAATCTTCAATGAAAGAATTAATCAAATTATGAAGTATAAACTAATAACATATCAAAAATAAGGTTGGCTAAGTTAAGTATTAATTGTAATGCAGCCATGGGTGGGTTCACAAACCAGTGTCTTTCCCTCACGTCGGTCTGAAGCCCGGATAAATGCAGAGGGTTGCATCAGGAAAGGCATCCAGCATAAAACAAATGCCAAATAAAATATGCGAATCACAAGAAAGAATGACATACCGGATCGGTCGAGGCCCGGGTTAACAACGACCGCCATCAGTGCTGTTAACCAACAAGGTGCTGGTGGAAATTGGACTACTGTTGGTCAAAGACGTCAAAGAAGGAGAGGCGGGAGGCGTGTCCAGAGGCAGACAGAGAAGAGGAAAGGCATGAATCGAGGACTGAAAGTAGGGACTTTGAATGTTGGAACCATGGCAGGAAGAGGTAGAGAGCTGGCTGACATGTGCAGAGGAGGAAGGTGGACATACTGTGTGTTCAGAAGTCCAAGTGGAAAGGGAGCAAGGCGAGAAGCTTAGGAGCAGGGTTTAAGCTGTTTTTTCATGGTGTGGATGGGAAGAGAACTGGAGTCGGAGTTTGTCAGGAATGTTCTATAAGTGAAAAAAGTGTCAGACAGAGTGATGAGTCTCAAGTTAGAAATTAAAGGCGTGATGTTCTATGTTGTTAGTGCTTATGCCCAACAGGCAGGATGTGAGCGAGAAGAGAAGGAGAGATTCTGGAGTGAGTTCGATGAAGTGATGCAGAGTGCCCCCAGAGGTGAAAGAGTGGTCATTGGGGAAGACTTCAATGTTGGTGCAGGAAACAGAGGGGACGAGTTGGTGCAGGAAACAGAGGGGACGAGGAAGTTATGGTTAGATTTGGTATCCAGGACAGGAACGCAGAGGGACAGATTGTTGAATGATTTTGCACAAAAGATGGAAATGGCCGTGGTGAATACTTTCTTCCATAAAGAGAGGGCATAGGGCGACTCATAAAAGTGGAGGTAGAAGCACACAGGTTGACTACATCTTTTGCAGGCGATGTGATTTGAAGGAAGTCAGTGACTGCAAAGTAATAGTGGGTGAGAGTGTTGCCAAACAGCATTGGATGATGGGTGTGCAGGATGATGCTGATGGTGAGGAAGTTGCAGAAGGCAAAGCAGATAACAGAAGACAATGTGGTGGAAGCTGAAAAAGGAAGAGTGCCGGGTTGTCTTCAAGAAGGAGTTGAAACAGGCTTTGGGTGGTCAGGAAGTGCTTCCAGATGACTGGACAACTACAGCTAATGTGATCAGGGAGACAGGTAGGAGAATACTTGGTGTGTCATCTGGAAGAAAAGTAGATAAGAAGACTTGGTGGTGGAATGAGGAAGTGCAGGAGTGTGTACAAAGGAAGAGGTTAGCTAAAAAGAAGTGGGACATTGAGAGAACCAAAGAGAGTAAACAGGAGTACAGGGAGACACAGTGTAAGGCGAAGCTTGTGGTGTCAAAGGACAAACAGAGGGCGTATGATGACTTGTATGCTCGGTTCGAAAGTAAAGAGGGAGAAAATGATTTATACAGGTTGGCACAGCAGAGAAATAGAGATGGGAAGGACGTGCAGCAAGTTAGAGTGATTAAGGACAGAGAGGGAAATGTATTGACTGATGACAGAAGTGTGCCACGTGTTGCCATTGTACTCGCCCTGTGGGCTGACCGCGACCAGTGGCCGTTTTGGACAAATGCACAGTTGTCGTTCAAGCGAACCAGCTAGAAATCTCCAAAATGATTTCAAACAAAGAATCACGCTCAGTCCTCCAAAAATTCTTCGATCTTCCACTTCCACCAAGAGAATTGCAAGAGAGGCGTTGTTGCTGACATACCACACATTGCCATTGTTCTAGCCCTGTGGGCTGACCGCGACCAGTGGCCGTTTTGGGCTGTCACAGCTGTCGTTCAAGCGAACCAGCTAGAAATCTCCAGAAATAATTTTTAAATTAATGAATCACACTCAGTCCACTTCTAACGTCGAAATTTCAAAAACCAGAGCGGAGATAAAAAGTATGTTGAACCCTGATATTCTACTCACGCGAACTGATATTTCTGCGCATGCACGTAGTCCCGATATGATGGAATAGGGAGGTGGAATTAACTCTCTGTGTCTTTCTTCTTGCGTATATGTGTTTTATGATGTCTGTGTTGATTTAGGACCTGACATAAACTTGGTCCTTCGAGCCGGATGCCAAGACACCTGAGGATTCCTGATGATGTGGTGGAATACCGGTGAAATCCTTGGCCAAGGCAACTCAAGAGTGAGTTGACATCAGACCCTTTCTGGGACCGGGAGGAGCGGCCGTCCGCAGAGATCTGAGGGTTGACAGCAATCCAAGGAGGAGACACGGGGTGAGTTAATTTCTTTTAAAAGCAGAAGTGAACGAGCTTGGTAACAAAGGTTAACATAAAATGGATGAAAAGTAAAAAGACAGTTAAATTCCGCGATAAGGAAGGGCGGCATCCCCTGTCTCCAGTTAAATTCCGCAATAAGGGAGGGATCAACCACTAACAGAAGGGGAAGTGGTTTTTGGAGATGGTTTGTCAAAAAAGAATGAATACGGAAAAACACAGACTGGTTATGCAGTTGTCACAGCAACCGAAGTCCTGAAAGCAGAAATGCTGGCATTCTCTTATTCTGCTCAAGCGGCAGAACTGAAAGCGCTCACAAAAGCATGTAAAATAATGAAAGACAAACAAGTCACTATTATACTGACAGTCAATATGCCTATGCCACTCATTTGCACAGTATTGGCACAACAGAGGAATGCTAACTTCAATTGGCAAACCAGTCACTCATGTACAACTACTAAAAGGATTGTTGGAGGCAGTACAATTACCAAGACAAGTAGCAGTATGCAAATGCACTGCGCACACAAATAAACAGACATACATACATATATACATATATATATATATATATATATATATATATATATATATATATATATATATATATATACACACACAGACACACACACATATATATATATACATATACAATATATACATATACATATATCCCTCTGATGTACTTGTTTCTGATCCTATGTTACCTCGTTACTTCCAAACAGAACCTCAACATTTTCATCTCTGCTACCTCCAACTCTTTTGTCCTGTCTTTTCCCCAGGGCCACTGTCTCTAAACAATACAACATCGCTGGCCTCATCACCGTCTTATACACTTTTCCCTTCATTCTTACCGATACTCTCCTATCACACATCACACCGGACACTTTTCTCCATCCATTCCAACCTGCCTGCGCGCGCTTCTTCACCTCTTTTCCACACTCACCATTGCTCTGGATTGTTGAGCCGAAGTACTTAAAATCCTCCACCTTCCTTATCTCTGCCCCCTGTAACCTCACCGTTCCTCTTGGGTCCTTGTCGTTCACACACATGTATTCTGTCTTACTGAGACGAACCATCATTCCCCTCCTTTCCAGGGCAAACCTCCACCTCTCTAGATTTTCTTACACTTGTTCTCTGCTCTCATGACAGATCTCGATGTCATCTGCAAACATCATAGTCCATGGAGATTCTTGTCTCACCTTGTCTGTCAGCCTGCCCATTAACATAGCAAACAAGAAGGGGCTGAGAGCTGACCCACCTTGAACTCTTCTGTCACACCGACAGCACACCTGACCACTGTCTTACATCTCTCATACATGTCCTACACCACTCTAACATACTTCTCTGCCACTCCAGACTTCCTCATACAATACCACAGTTCTTCTCTCGGCACCCTGTCCTATGCTTTCTCCAGATCCAAAAATGCACAAGGCAGTTCCTTCTGACCTTCTCTGGACTTCTCTATTAACATCCTCAAAGCAAACACTGTGGTGCTCTTTCTTGGCATGAAACCAAACTGTTGTTCACAAATGCTGACCTCTGCCCTTAGTCTACCTTCCACTATTCTTTCCCATAACTTCATTGCATGGCTCATCAACTTTATCCCTCTGTAGTTGCCACAACTCTGTACATCTCCCTTGTTCTTAAAAATGGGCACAAGCACACTTCTCCTCCATTCCTCCGGCATCCTCTCACTCTCTAAGACCTTGTTGAATATTCTTGTCAGAAAATCTACTGCTCCGTTCCCATGACACTTCCATACCTCAACTGGTATGTCATCAGGTCCAACTGGCTTTCCACTCTTCATCCTCTTCAAGGAAGGTTACTCCTCACTTCTCCCTGACTAATCTTTGCTACTTCCTGGTCCTCACCAGTCACCCCTCCTACTCTTTTTGCTCTCTCATTTTCCTCGTTTATCAGCTCTTCAAAGTACTCTTTCCAGCCTACCAGCACACTTCTTGTCATCAGTCAATACATTTCCCTCTCTGTCCTTTATCACTCTAACTTGCTGCACGTCTTTCCTATCTCTATTTCTCTGCTGTGCTAACCTGTATAAATCATTTTCTCCCTCCTTACTGTCCAACCTATCATATAAGTCATCATATGCCCTCTGTTTGGCCTTTGACACTGCTCCCTTCGCCTTACGCTGTGTCTCCCTGTACTCCTGTTTACTCTCTTCAGTTCTCTGTGTCCCACTTCTTCTTAGCTAACCTCTTCTTTTGTACACACTCCTGCACTTCCTCATTCCACCACCAAGTTTCCTTATCTACTTTCCTTCCAGATGACACACCAAGTACTCTCCCGCCGGTCTCCCTGATCACATTGGCTGTAGTTATCCAGTCATCTGGAAGCACTTCCTGACTACCCAAGCCTGTTTGAACTCCTCCTTGAAGACAACAAGTCTCTTCCTTTTTCAGCTTCCACCACTTTGTCTTCTGCTCTGCCTTTGCCCTTTTCACCTTTCTCACCATCAGAATCATCCTGCACACCACCATCTTATGCTGTTTCGCAACACTCTCACCCACTACGACTTTGCAGTCACTGACTTCCTTCAAATTACATCGCCTACGCAAGATGTAGTCTACCTGTGTGCTCCGCTTTCATAAGTCACCCTATGCTCCTGTTTCTTTTTGAAGAAAGTATTCACCCAGCCATTTCCATCCTTTTTGCAAAATCGATCAACATCTGTCCTTCTGTGTTCCTGTCCTGGATACCAAACCTACCCATCACTTCCTCGTCCCCTCTGTTGCCTGCACCAACATGTCCATTGAAGTCTGCCCCAATGATCACTCTTTCACCTCTGGGGGTCCTCTGCATCACTTCATCTAACTCACTCCAGAATCTGTCCTTCTCTTCTAGCTTACATCCTGCTTGTGGGGCATAAGCACGAACAACATTGACCATCACGCCTTTAATTTCTAACCTTAGACTAATCACTCTGTGTGACAGTCTTTTCACTTCTAGAACATTCCTGACAAACCCGTCCTTCAAGATGACTCCTACTCCATTTCTCTTGCCATCCACACCATGATAAACAGCTTTTAGCTTTGCTACCTTTCCACCTGGTCTCTTGAACACACAGTATGTCCACCTTCCTCCTCTGCATCATGTCAGCCAGCTCTCTGCCTTTTCCTTGCATAGTTCCAACATTCAATGTCCCTACTCTCAGTCCTCAGCTCACGCCTTTCCTCTCCCCTCTCTGCCTCCGGACACGCCTCCCGCCTCTCCTTCTTCGACGTCTTCGACCAACAGTAGTCCAATTTCCATCAGCACCCTGTTAGTTGACAGCACTGATGGCAGTCTTTGTTAATAATAAACATCAGTGATGTAACCTGAGGTCCTCGGATGTTTTGGGTCATTCAACATCAGACACCCTCGCCCAGGTGACCCAGCCATGGTTGATCAGACCCGGCTTGTGTTCAGGTGGCTTTTGCTTTCCCATGGATCTCCTGTCCTAATCCACAGCCATCTCGAGGCTTTCTCTGCTTCCTAAGTGATCCTCTTGACGGCTCTTCTCCTCTCCATCCCCGTAATGCCCAGCACACTCAACCTCGATGGGCACGTACTGAGCCTTCAAGCCCTGCTTCCGGCAGCCGACGACCAGATCTTCATATTTCTTCTTTCTCTCATGGGCCTCATTCAGTCGGTCCTCCCATGGCATGGTGAGCTCCATCAAGATAATGCTCACCAGGAGGATGTCTGGCCTCAGGGTGGTTGAGACAACACACTGGGGGAACTTGAGTTGTTTCTCCAAGTCAACAGACAGCTGCCAGTCTTTTGCGGTTGCCAGTAGCCCCGATGGGTTCCTGGCTCCGGCGGTTTTTCGCAACTTCTCACCCGCCTTCACAAAGGTGATCAACTGAGTGGTGGGGCAGGACCGTCTGCTGCTTTTGCTGATTCCCATGCTGATGACTTCCGCAATGGGTTTCAGAACCTGGTTGTGGCGCCAGGTGGACCGCCCCTGCCCAAGCAGCTCAGAATGTGCTCCAACTACTGCTCTCCTCTGCCTGGGCACTGCGGGCAGAGGAGACTCTATTCTACCCCAACTGGAGAGATTTGATGGACTGGGCAGAATGTCAAAGACTGCTTGGACAAGGAACTTTATTCGGTGCGGCTCTGCCCGCCAAAGCTCTGCCCATGTGACTTTTCGTTCAATGGCCTGCTCCCACCTTGTCCAGGCACCCGGCTGCCTTCGGCCGACTGCTCTGCTGCTCCTCCTCTCCTCCACTTCTGCCCTCATCTCCTCTTGCACCAATCGCCGTCTCTCCTTCCCCTTGGCCTTCTAATACTATGTACTCCTCTCCTCCACTTCATCATCACTTCTCTTGCCTTTGTCACCTTAAACTCCTCCTCTAGTATCTCAGAGGCAGTTTGAGCTTGGTGTTGCGTCCACAGAGAGCGCTGCTACGAAGACTCCTCGGCAGACCCAGCCACCTCCTGAGGAAACTGATAACCTTCCTGTCTCGGCCCTCCATGATCGAAATTGGAACCTCGTCGAAGAGTAGAGATCACAGCACTTTGGGCAAGAGTTGTTTGGCGAAGCCATCGGGGTTGGCAATGAAGGATGCCCGCTTCCTGGTCCTTTCCTTTCGCCCCTCGAGGTAAGTGGGTGTCGGGCGCCCGACAAGGCTCCCGACGGTGGAGACCCCCGAGGTTTCAGTGGTCGCCTGTCCGAGATCAGTTTGTCTCGGCATGTCTCCAGTAGTTACCCATGACAGAAGGGCGAGTGATCGAGACACGAGCTGTACCCCCTCGTTGGAGATAAGACACTGCCCTCTCACTCTGACTCAGGGTCGGGTGAATAGGGCGAGCACGTATGAAGTCCGACGAACAATCGCGACGACTTGAGGAATTCCCTCTCCCTCTCTGAGAATTCTGTGAAGTATTTAACGAGGCCGAAAATCCGAATGGAACCACTCATGTCAAGATTGGCTATCCCTCATTCCATTCTGGAGTTGCTCATGTGAGAGGCATTCTTGTTGCTCCCTGTCTCGGGGCCCAAACATTGAGATTCTCTCCGGTCAATGAAAGGGGAGCTTCTCTCTGCCTTTGGTTGGGGGGACTGGTCCTGAATGTTTTTCGTGCTTAATGCAGCAAAATGCAGTTCTGAGTACCCACCAACCTTTCTGAGAACGCTCTGTTCGGAGACTCACATTGGTGTCCTGGGAAACTTCAACTTCCATGTGGGCAATGATGTACTGACCTGGAAGTGTGTGATCAGTCGTAAAGGACCCTCCAGTCTTCACCCGAATGATATTTCACTGATGGACTCATGTGCTCAGCAGTTTGTCAATCAATGGTATTCACAAATGCACTTTTGGCACCAAAGACACTCGAGGTCACAGTTCGATAATCAACTTTGAAGTCGTGTCACTGGATTTGATGAGCACCATGTGGTGAGCTGGCTTTGATGGCAGGGGCGTCCCCGCCCAGACCTGGTAGACACAGGCATGTCGTTGCGGTCTCCTGGTAACGTTTGGTGGAGTCTCCTGTCAGAGAGGCCTTTGACTCCCACCTCTGGACAGCCATGTTTTGAAGCAGGCGAATGGCATGAAATCCAGATGGGCCATGTTTCGTGCTCCATTGCTGAGGCGGCAACCAATAGCTGTGGCCAAAAGGTGCTTGCCGTGGTGGTGTCCCCCCAACCCAGTGGTGGACAGCTGTGGTGAAGGGAGACATCCAGCAGAAAACGGAGGCCTGTCACATCTTTTTGGCCTGTGGGACCCCGAGACACGCAGGCAAAAATTGCTCCAGCCCAAGGCTGCACAGATGCAATATATCAGGCAAAGGACTCCTCACACTCCTCACACTTCGGTGAGGGCCAGGAGAGGATTTATCAGTTGGCCTCAAAAAAGGTTCTGGACGACTCAGGACAGGAAAGCAGTTGTCCACAAATACTGCTTCGAGTGGAAGTGGGAAGCTGCTCACCTCGACTGGGGATCAGGAGGTAGAATAAATAATTTGAAAGACCTCCTCAATCTCACTATCATGGAGCAAGAAGACCTTGGGGATGTGGACCATCACTGAGGACAAAAAGCTTCTCTGTGGTCGGGCTCCGGGGGTGAATGAGGTCTCAGGGCTCTGTATGAAGTCGGATGGTCCTGGTGGAGCTTTTTGTCCTGAATGACCTGAGCTCCAGTAATCTGCAACATCACGTGTTTATCGGGTTTGGGCATACCTTTGGATTGAAAAACTGGGGTGACCAGAGGTTGTGTTCCAATTATCATGGAATCACACTTTTCAGCCTACCTTGGAAAGGCTATCCAGGGATACTGGAGAGGACTGTTTAACCAACAGTTGAACTTGAGATTCTGGTAGTGTTTGTCTTGGCCATGGCACTGTTGACTTGACGCTCCATAGAATCTTAGAGGGGGCTTTGGAGTTGGCCTAATCTGGCCACATGTGTTTTGAGGATTTGGAGAAGGCTTTCTTCTGTGTCTTTCGGGGTATTCTGAGGGGCGTGCTCATGGAATACAGCGCTCCGAACCCGTTGCAATGGGCCATTCAATCACCACAGCAACAGAGACAGAATTTTGTCTGTATTCGTAACAACAGATCAAATTTGTTTCCAGTGAGGCTCTGAGATGCCAAGGCTGTCCTTTTGTCATCGATTTTGTTGATAATTTTTAAGAACAACATTGCTCCGCGTAGCATTGAAGGGTTCTGGTTTGTTGGCACTCAGATCTTTTCTCTGCTTTGTGTGCATGGCATTGTCCTTTTGGCTTCATCTCAACGTGGGATCTCCGGCTCTCATTGGAGCGATTCAGAGTCGAGTACAAAGTCGCTGTGATGAAAATCATCATCTCCAAATCCATGGCCATAATTTTCAGTCAGACAAGGGTGGAGTGCACACTCTAGGTCAAAAATGAGGGCCTGACCAAAGTGGAGGAGTTTAAAGGGTCTTGTTCAAGAGTGAAAAAAGGATGATGAAAGGGAGGTTAACAGAGCCAGTACCGGTCCATCGTTGTGAAATGGGAGCTGAGACTCAAGGCAAAGCTCTGTTTCCTAGTTAATCTGAATTCCAAACCTCACCTCTGGTCACAAACTGTGGGTATTGACCGAAAGAACAAGATTGCGGATAAGTGGCTGAAATCAGTTCGTTCACCGGGCGGCATGGCTCTCCCTTAAAGACAAGGTCAGAAGCTCTCCCATCCTCAGAGAGCTTGGAGGAGAACCACTGCTCCTCTGCATTGAGAGGGGTCTCTTCATGTCTCTTCGGGCATGCTCCAGGAGTACAGCATTCCAGACCCGTTGGTCTGGGCCATTCAATAGTTGTCTTACTGGAGCCAGCATTTGGTCTGTATTGGAAAAAACAGGTTGAATTTGTTTCTGGTGAGGGTTGGAGTCTGCCAAGGCTGTCATTTGTCACTGTTGAGGGGCTCCGGTTTGGTGCTCGTCGGATCCTGTCTCTGCTTTTTTTCTAATGCCGTTTTCATTTTGGCTTGATCAAGCTGGTACCGCCAGATCCCATTGGAGCAATTCCCAGTTGACTGCTGAGCAACTGGGATGAAAATTTGCACCCCCAAGTCCGAGACCATGGTTCTCAGTCAGACAAAGGTCACACTCCAGGTCAAAAATGAGTTCCTGCTGAAATAGAGGAGTCCAAATATAGGGCCTTGATCACAAGTTTCGGGAAGGGTGGAGCGGGAGAATGACAGACAGATCGTTGCAGCCTCTTCTGTAAAGCAATGCCTGTGTCCATTACGATGAAGAAAGAACTGAGCTGCAAGGCAAAGCTATCAATACTAATTGATCTATGTTCAAACCCTAACCGATGTTCACAAGCTTTGGGTCGTGACCAAAAGAACAAGATCGCATATACAAGCTGCTGAAATGAGTGTCCTTTGATGGGCAATGGCGCTCTCATTGCGATAAGAGGAGTATCCAAAAGAGAGCTTGGAGTAAAACCACTGCTCCTCTGAATTGAGATGGGCCAGTTGATATGGCTCAGGCATCTGATCAGAATGCCTCCAGGCATCTGATGAGAAGAGACCCCGGGGTCGAGCTGAAACACGCGAAAAGACCTATATCTCTAGGCTTGTCTGGGAACATCCTGGTGTCCCTCTGAAAGAGCTGACGCTGGGGAGCTATCTGGGGAGCGTGACGTCTGGAACTCATTTCTGCCCCTGCAATGTAACCCCGGAAAAACGAGAAGGAGGAGATGATGATGATGATGATGATGATGATGATGATGATGATGATGATGATGATGATCTGAAAGTGGATTTCACCGATCATACTGCTCAACTTCTCTTGGAAAGTTTACTCCAAGGTGTTGAAGAAGGGGCTCTGACTCCTTGTCATACTTTTGATTCAGTAGAAACAGTGTTACTTTTGTTTGGCTATGGAACATTTGACCAGCTCTTTTCCCATTTCCTGAGGGGATAATGAAAAATTGACCATTCACTCAATCTGTGTTTTGTTTGATGTGGAGAAGACCTATGACAATATCCATTGGTGATGAACTACACTGTCCTTGTATGACGGCTGTATCTTGCACTCTATATATATATATATATCCCGAGTTCGACTGTCACTGAAACAAGTGACAGACGAATTTCTCAGATCACTCTGCACTGAGAAGGTTGTTCCACTGACACTGTCCAGGACTGTGACAGAATTGAGAGAATCCAAGGAACAAGCAGGTTGACTCACACGCAGGTCGACTCACTTCTTGTGTGCGTCTTTCTGTGTCATCAGCAGGTAGCTCAGGATCCTCAGTGTTTCACCCCTGAACCTGGACACTTTACCTGAGTGGGGCAGTGAAGGCCGGTTGTGAAAGTCCGAACCCACAGAAGGATGCCAGTTCTTGTTTCGCTTCAAACACAGCCATCTGAAACAACTCTCAGCGACTGCACCAATCTCCTTGATGGCTTGCTTCACCTGGTTTGGAAGCATGGCTAATTTCTGAAGGAAATAACGTGCTGATGAAAACGGGAAACCTCTGTATCCGACTTCCAGAGGGAAAACAACTGCATGCCATCATTTTAACTGTTCCTCATCGATCAAATCTTGGTATTTTTTTTTATTTAGTTAATGGGAAATATCAAGTCTTCCTTCCCAGGGAACTGTGAGATTGATTCTGAAGCTAGACTTAGAGTATTTTTAACATAAGACTGGAATCTGGTCGCAGTAATGTTGTTGCCACCTCTTTTGGGTAAACTAATCTTCTCCCAAGGTCAACCTGCATCTTCCAGTCTCATGGCCCTTGAAGGATTGAATAAGTCTGAGTAAGCTTCACAGACCCTTTCGGTGTGGGGTTTCCTTCTTTAACAAAGCGCACAAGTTGTGATGGCAATGTCACTGTTTTGTTTGCCTTCATTTTTTCCAGGTCTACCCACTTGGTTGTCTCTATAAGAACTTTGTCTCCATCTGTACCTTCCATCTGTGAGTGACTTTGGAGATGCTGATAGGATATGGTTCAATGTGCAAAAGTTCATACCGTATTGTTTGCATATTGCGCTGTCTTCTATTCCCCAGATCTTAAAAAAGGTTGCTTGAAGTTGGCAACAGATCGGTGAAAGCTCTGAAAAGGAAGTTTAGTTTCCCCTCGCTGGTTTCCCAGAGTTCTTTCCATGATAGGGGTCGATCGAATGCAGACTCCCCTCTGAGCCCAACTGCCCTGATTTGGGAGCCCTGCTTTTTCTGTTTCCCGGACATGTTGTACAACTCGCCCCCTCTTCTGTTTATTATTGGCTCTGCTCCACTGGTCGTTTTTCAGACCAAATACGTCCCTTGCACACTGTCCCAACCCCCTCTTGATATTTTAGTTGTTCTTCCACAACTGTGACTGCTCTCTGATGCTTTCCACAGCTCTTGATGGTTTCTCCTGATAGTTTTACCTTCTTGTTTTTGGATGTGTATCGCGTGTTGACGGCTTGTGTTTTTGCGACCTTGAATTCTTCTACGAGAAATGTCAATGGTAGTGTTAGTTTGGCAGTTCAGCTGTACATATTGATTGCACTGAGACAAGGAGGAACCCACACCCATCTTCCAAGAAATTTGCTGCAGTATTTTCCCATGGCTTCAACTGCAGGCATGGGAATGTCATATAGCAAGAAGGTCCACAGTCTTGGTATAATGACGTACTGGAAGCACCGCACCTTGAAGCTCTCCTGCAATTGGTCATTGTCGATCTCATGAAGCCAGTTCTTCATTTAAAGTCACAGAAAATAAAAGCCCATCTAACATGAAGAATGTCTTTAATTGCTTACCACATCAAAATCTCCACAAAATGAGCCAGGCAAGCATTGAAAATTCAACTTTTATGACTTCGATCATGCAGTATCCGCCATTTTCTACGAGTCACGTGATCGAAACAAGGTCAGTGACGTCAGTGGTGCCGAATCCACCAAACACTCGGTTTGTCCTCAGACGAGTACACACCTGCCTTTGACATTCATTTCGATGAGCAATCTTCCTGTTAATCTCCAGACCAAGCTGTGATTATAAAGTTACTGAGCCACCTTTCAGGTTTCCTCCATCTGCCACTGTCCCTTATCCTTATGCTCCATATCTTGGTTGCTCCAACACTTCTATAATTTCCATTTCATTTTTCCAGGAAAACACAATACAGTGTACTTCATAGTAATAATACCGGAGATTTAGCTCAGTTGGTAGAACGTCCGCTTTATCCTCCGGAAGGTCGGAGTTCGAACCTGGCCATAAGAACCATGGCCTGCTTGGCACTCAGAATCAAAAGGATCGAACAATGCCAGTGCATTGAGCCGCCCGGTGGCGACAAGCGCATTGAGCATACGCATGGATGAAATATGCGCTATACAAGCATCTTATATATATATAAAACTATATAATAATAATAATAGTAATATTTACTCACAGTAATAATAATAATAATAATAGTAGTTACTGGTAAGTTACTAACTAGTAGTTATTGGTTTGTTCATTCATCGACTCGATATCGAGTAGCAACACAAACAACACAGTGTCTAAGAGGCAGGGTGATGTGTCCGCTAATGTAAGGATAAAGATGGACACCAGTGAGAGGGGGTCGTGTTGGTAGATTGGTCAGCTCGAGCCTTGCGTGTTTGACGTTTATCTTTGGCTGCGTTCGAACGTTTGTTCTCTGAGTGGATGACACCTTTGTGAATCAGGTTGCGCCAAGGTCTGTCAAATGCTGCGGTTTCCAACGTTGCAACATCGCTGTTGAAGTCCTTCAGGTATGCTTTGATGGAGTCTTCATAGCGTTAGCGCTGGCCTCCGACTTTCCTGCTACCACAACTGAGTTCACCGTACAGTCACTGCTTGGGTATCCTGGAGTCTGATGTACAGCAGACGTGTCCTGCCCATCGTGTCTGAGCTTTGCGCATGATGGTAATAACGCTGCGGAGGTCTGCTCTCTCCAGAACCTCTGTGTTTGTGATCCTATCTTGCCAGCAGATAGATATTAAAGATGTTTCGAAGACAACGGAGATGGAACTGCTGGAGAAGTTTCTCGTGTCTGCTGTAGATGGTCCAAGATTCACAGCCAGAAAGAAAGTTTCGACGACTGCTCTGGACACTTTGATCTTGGTGTATTGTGAGATACCTCTTCGTTCCCAGACTAACTTCTTCAATCTCCCAAAAGTGCTACTTTTGCCTTCGCAATGCGGTTGCTGACTTCAGCATCGATGTTGGCGTAGCGAGAGACAGTGCTGCTGAGGTCGGTGAAGTTTTCCACATCTTGAAGTCGCTGTCCCTTCACTGTGATGTTTGATTCCTGGTTTTCCTGGGGCGGGCTGATACATCACTTCAGTCTTCTTGATACTGACGGTGAGGCCGAAGTTGTCGCAGGCAGACGAGAATGCGTCCATTTCCTGTTGCATTTCTTGCTCATTGATGGCACTGAGGGCAGAGTCATCAGCAAAGAGCAAATCACGAATCACAGTCTCTTTGACTTTAGTGCCGGCCTGAAGACGTCAGAGGTTGAACAGCTTTCTGTCACACCTGTACTTGATGGGGATGGCGAGGGGAGTCTCCTGAAAGGCATCGGTCAGCATCGCCGAAAACATCAAACTGAACAGTGTAGGGGTGAGGACACAGCCTTGTTTAACGCCATTTGACACATGAAACGGATCGGAGTCGTTTCCATCGTCAAGAACACGGGCCATCATTCCGTCGTGAAATTGTCTGACAATCTTCATGACCCTGTCCGTGCAGCCAAACTTCGACATGATCTTCCACGGTCCCTCTCTGCTCACAGTGTCGAAGGCTTTTGTTAGATCGATGAAAGTGATATAGAGATCTTGACTTTGTTCCACACTTTTCCCCTAAATCTGACGGGAAGCAAAGGTCAAGAGTCCCTCTACCTGTGCAGAATCCGCATTGGCTCTCGGGGAGATGACCTTTCTCAAGATGTTTCGGGAGACGATTGAGGAGCATTCGGGCAAAGATCTTGCCGGTGATAGAGATAAGTGCTATCCCTCTATGGTTGACACACTAAAGTGTTTCGGTACACTTTTGCAGATGTGAATGATGTGGCATTTTTTAAATATTGAGGGAGGGCCTCACTTTCCCAAAACGATTGAAATAGTTTTTCAGAGGTAAGTTTGTGCAGGAGAGAAAGGCTGCCTGTCTGCGCCGGGGGCTTTAATATCTGCTTGATTGCCTTGGCAACCTCGTCCTCTGATGTCTTATCTGTTGGTCTTATGACCAAGTCTGGGGAACTGGGGACGTCGTTGAACAGCTTCGTTATTGATGGATGATGGACGATTTAGAACGCTGTTGAAGCGTTCTGCCCATCTCTCTACGATCTTGTTTTTGTTTTTGTTTTGTTTTTGATTCGTGTTGCTGAGTAAAGGAGAACTGCCTGATGTTGATTGTCCAAATACATACCTGAGTGAATCCTAGAAGCGTTTCATGTCGTGTCGATCTGCAAAGCCTTGAATCTCGATGGCTTTGTTACTTAGCCATATGTCTTGCATCGCACGGAGATTTATCTGCACCTGTCCGCGCTTACTGACATAGGCGTCTTTCTTCGAGACCGAGTTGGGATCACTCTGATCAACTCTGAAGAGTTGGCGTTTTTCTTCCAGCAGGGCTCTCATCATTTTCATCAAACCCAGTCCTGGTGGTTCCTGGTCGTTTGTCCGAGCATTTGAGGTCAACAGAATGACAAAATGGGTCTTCAGAATGTCCCAGTCATTTCCGGTAGCCTCAGTCAGCTGGCTTTCTAAAACTTTTCTCAACTAGTTCTTCTTGAACGGAAGGAAGCTTGAGCTTGTTGATGTTGAGCTTCTTCACAACTGTCTGGCCTATTGGGTTGAATATGCAAATTTGTCTGACAAATGATGAGCTGATGGTCTGTCCAACAGTCAGCACCACACATTGCCTTAGTCACACGCACATCCCGCCTATTCTTTACTCTGAAAATGACGTAGTTGATGAGATGCCAATGCCAATTGATGGTGCATTGGGTTGGAAGGCGGAAAATGTTGTTGGTGCTAAGCCATGGGTGGCACACATTCTGAGCAGGAGGAGACCATGACTGTTACATTTCCTGACTCCATGGGGTCCGAGGACTCCTTCCCATGCCTGGTGGTCTTGACCGACACGAGCATTAAAGTCGCCAAGGAGTGTGGGACGTCAGTCCTCAGTGTGGCCCTGCCTCACCTTCGTCTGAGCACGCAGTCAAGCTATGTTTAATAATTTTCCATCTGACCTGGCGTGGATATGGATCCCTTCCTCACTGTCAGAGAAGGCATACTGAAGAAGCATCGAGAAGAATATCCCAAAGAGTGTCGGAGCTAGGTCGCAGCCTTGCTTCACACCACTGCTCACTGGGCAAGCTGCAGAAGTCCCACCATTGAAGCCGACTGTGCTGTGCATGTCCTCGTGAAAGGAGGTCACGATTTTGAGAACCTTTGAGGACATTTTGAGATTTTGAGAACCTTTTTGAGCTTCTGCAGGAGGCTGAAGAGTCCGCTTCTGCTGACCAGGTCGAATGCTTTGAGGGTGTCCTAAGTACTGGTGCTGGGGTTTTGCTTGTATGCTCGGAGGGCTTCCCTCTTGGCTTCTGTCACAGGCTGCATCTCCTCCCAGTAAGCCTCGTACCAGTCTACACTCCGACGCTCCTTTTTCCCAAAAGCGGTGAGGGCTGTTGTATAGATAGTATCTCTTAGGAAGAGCCACTTGCTGTTGATGTCTTTGCCAGGAGTCTGCAAAGCCAACTTCTCCTTGACTGTGTCATGGAACAGTTGAATTCGCTAGGGGATCCCTTGAGGAACAGGTGTTGATGCGTGGGAGGCCGTTAGTTTTAGAGTGATGGATCCTCTTTGTTGTCAGCCGTATCCTGCTTCCAACGAGGGTGTGGTCTGTGTTGCAGTCTGCGCTGTGGAAACTTCAAGTGTAGAGAACGCTGCTCAGACCCGTGCGCCTGGTGAGGATAAGGTCTAGCTGGTGCGAGTGGCAAATCTGGGGTGTCTCCAGGAAACTTTGTGGAGGTCTTTGAAGTATGTATTTGTTACACACAGGCTATGATAGCAGCACAGTTCCAACGTATGTGTGTGTGTGTGTGTAGCGCAGAGCTAGGTCTGCATGGGATCTGGTGTGGAAAAGCCTTACTTGCTCATACATGGCAGTTGCAAAGCCAATCAGCCTCTCATAGACAAGACCAATATAGTTCCTTCCCACATTGACACACAGAAACTGGGTCCCTTGCGGCCCCAGGCTGAACTACGAGGACTCAGAGGTGGTCTCATTCTCTGGACATGCAACCTGCATGGCTGCCCATGAACAGACCCTCTGCTATTGGCCAAATAGCCACTGTGCTCCCAGGGTTGGTCTTCTTGCCAGGAGCTAAGGGTAAGGTATCCCTGACAGAAACCTCGGAACTGAGCACAAACAAGTCTCCTCTGTCAGACTGGGTGGATAAAATCATCAATTATTACTAGATTCAACGGTCAGGAAGGCGGAGTGGCAAGGGACTGTAGCGTGCTTTGAGCATGTCAGAGCACAAGTGAAAGGCTCGTCGACTGCAGCCGATGTTGTCATAACGATTCTTTGTTCTTTGTTCGGAGGCAAAGAGATGGATTTTCGCAGTACAATGGCTTTTCCACTGAAATAACCACGTCCAGGTCGACGTTGGCACACAAAAAAGACCTACAGCAATGGTAAACTGGCAAAGCAACAGGTGGCGATGACCACTGGCAGTTGTAGTTATGTACCGGGGAGAACCTCAACATTTGGGCACCGAGACAGGATACCATGTCCCAAGAGTCAGAGTCAGGAGCTGAGGATCGGTCCGACAGACCTCGGCCTTCGGCTGCCACCGAAGTCATATTGCATCATAACCCCGATAGCCCCTCTCATAGGTGGTTCATACGCCTTTGAACTTTGACACCGCAAATTTTGTTTTATGCTGCATTACTCTTCACACAATGACCACTCTTTCACCTCTGGGGAACTCTGCATTACTTCATCTAACTCACTTCAGAATATTTCCTTCTTTTCTCGCTCACATCCTAACTGTGGGTCATCAGCACGAACAAGCATTGAACAACAGTCAGTTTTTGTCAGACCCTTTTTTCAAATTCTCAAAGGGTCCCCCCCCCCCCCCCCCAGGTGCATTTTGCTTTAAAAACACAACATTTTTGAACTACATCTTTAGCCTTTCAAGGTCAATCCTTTCCTGCCTCTGAAATTCTCTGTGTCTTGCTGTAAATTAAAATTAACTCTAAAAATATTTCGATGGATAGATTTTCTTTTAATTATGTTTCTGTGCACGTGCACCTCCAAATTGTTTTTTTGGTTTTGATTTGAGATATTTCTCTGGTCATATCTGGTGGAACAGTTTAACTGACACGGTGAATTTTGGAGGGCAGCCAAAGCTTTCTGAAAATAGTCCAGGGAGCATATCTATTGACTGTGTCAAATGCTTTGGTGGAGTCAAAAAATAATGAGTACACGTTTAAGTCCTGTTCCATATACTTTTCTTCAACCGATCTGAAGGAAAAGAACATGTCTGCAGTGTTGCGGTTTGGGTGAAAGCCGCACTGTGATTTCGGTAGCTGTCTCTCAGCCACGGTTGGGATGAGGTTGTTGCACTCGTGATGCATTAAAAAAGTTTGCAGGCAGTTCTTCCTCCACCCAAATGCTGACTGGCCAATTGCAAAAGACTTCCAGGGCTTTCTCATCGAGTGCTTTGTGGACTTCCACAGATTCCTGTGGCCATCCCGACCTGGAGCTTTTCCACAGTTCATCACCTCAGGCAGGTGTTTTAAATTTTCAACATCGAATTTGGTCCTGAGAGGGTTAATGTCGCTCTTGGTTTTATCCACAGAGTTCATCAAATTCAGTGTTCTGCTTGTTGTTTAATCTTGTCGAGTGCAAACTGGTCAACTGTGGAAGTGCAATCCAAAAGTTGGGTTAATGAAGTGTGAATCTGCTGTTGATGCCAGTTTTGATCAGTGTTGTTCCATCTGAGGAAAGCAGAGGACTGAAGCCAGAATTGGAAGGACCAAACACTGTCTTGATAGAACTGAAAAACTGTTTTGAGTTATTTGAGTCAGTAGAGCTTTGATCTCTTCAGCTTTGACATCCCACCTACATATCCTGCATTTTCATTATCTTCATCTGAACTTGACTTTGCAAGAACTTGAATCTGTTTTTTTTGGCAGTGAATCTTCGTTGTTTTGCCACTACACTTCCTTGGTTTTCTTGGCCAAGAAATCCTTTATGGTCGTGTTATTCTGATCAAATTAGTCTTGGTGATGTCTGCATTCAGGTCCAAGCCCTGTTATCCTCCTGTAACATACCCCTGAGTGTTTCCCATTTTTGAGTTGGATCTCCAGTCAGTGGTCCTGTAGTGGTCCACGCTGTCCTTTTGGTCCAGACTGTCCTTGAACATACAGGTCGGAGGGATCCTGGAGTCTGGCTGTGTTGAAAGCTGCATTCGTTTTCTTTGGCATGTTTAGAAAGCCTATGATTTGTCCAGCATTCTGCACCCCTCATTACATTTGTTATTAGTATGTCTTTAATGTCACGCTCGTGAAGAATAACATAGTCAATGAGGTGCCATTGTCGAGAGTGTGGGTGCATCCTTGTGGTCTTGTACTTATCAGCCATCCTGAATGTTGTGTTACTGATAGCGAGATTGTGCTCCGCAGAAGCAGAAGACCATTGTTGTTCATCTTGCCCACACTGTGTCTGCCAAGTACACCTTTTCCATAAAGAGTTGCCACAACCGACTTGGGCATTAAAATCAATGAGCAAGTAGAAAGACAAAGAGCTCAGAAAGTTCATTGACAGTTTCATTGATCGATTTAAGTGTCCATCACAACTAACATGCCAAACAGAAAGGTGTTCATAAGTGCACTTAGCACCAAGACGCCCTAAGTCACAGTTCGATAATCAATTGAGATATTCAGTTGTATCGCTTGACATGAAGTCAAGTATTTTGAACCCGAGGATGCAGAGGGAAGTTGAGCTGTCAACTGATCACCTCCTGGTGGTGATCTGGCACCGATGGCTGGGCAGAACCCCTTTCAAGCATGCAATTTGGGTTGATTGGGAAGTTTTGTCAGAGTTTCCTGTTCGAGAGGTCTTTGACGCATACCTCCAGCAGTGCTACAACTATGGAACTAAGGAGGTGGGGACATGGAATCAGAATGGACCATGTTTTTTGCCTCCAGTGCTAAAGCTGCAACCCATTGCTGTGTCTAGAAGGTTGTCAACTCTTTCATCATGGCGGTCATGGCGGTAACCTTCAAACTCGGTGGTAGACAACTGCAGTGATGTGGGAAGTCCAGCAAACATCAGAGGTATATAATGTTGTATTGGACTGTAAAACTTTCGAGGCAGCGTGTTCTTACGCTGCCCAAAAGTGCTGCAGCCAAAGTGGTCGCAAATACAACATCTATGGTGAGGGAGGAGTTCAGTCAGGGCCTGGAGAATGATTATCAGTCATCCTCAAAATTTCTGAACCATTACCCGATGCCTCAGAATGGGGAAGCAGTTCTCCACATTTAAGTAAGGAGCTGGTCATTTTAACTGGGGTGTTGTTGGGAGGGTAAAATGAATGATTTGAGGACTGTCTCAATTCAACTAGCATGCCCTCCGAGGAGGACAAAGACCCCGGCAATTTGGGCAGGGCTTTCACTGATGGCAACAAAAAGATCCTCTGTTGTCGGGCTTTTGGGGTGGATGAGATCTTAGGTCTCTGGATTGAGTCGGATTGTCTTGGTGGACATATCTCTGCAACATCACGTACCATCACGTAACAGGAAGGGGGAACCTCTGGATTTGCAAACAGTTTCCCCATTTTAAATAGGTGTGGACAGGGTGTGTTGTGTTTGAATTATCATGGCATCACACTCCTCAGCCTGCCTGGGAAAGGGTATGCAGGAGTACTGGAGAGCACTATCTGACCGATAGTTCAACTCAGGATTCATGTAGTTTTTGTCCTGGCTTATGACAATTTCTCTGGGTGATTATAATCGGGCTTCAATGCAGCATGAAATGCCCTCCCAAATTTACCTGTCATGGAGGATCTGGCTTACCTGCCTTTAGTGGACGAACTGGTCAAAGCCATTGATTGTCTGGCCTGTGGAAAAGCCTTGAAAAGGATGGCACACCCCCTGAAGTCTTAAAGAGTGGCAAGCCAGCACTCCTGCTGCACCTCCTAAGGTTTATCCTCAAGGACATGCGCGATGCAAACATTGTAACCCTCGACAACAACAAGGGCGACCGCAGTGACTCGAACAGCGACCGTGGCATCTCCCTCCTTCGCATCACAGGAAAAGTCTTTGCTCATGTTGTCCTTTACTCGCCTTCAGATTCTTGCTTTCCGGGTGTACCCAGAATCGCAGTGTGGTTTCAGGGCAGGCCGATCCACAGTCGATATGATCTTCTCACTTCGTCAACTGCAAGAGACGTATCGAGAGCCGCAGAAGCCCTTGTCCAATTGCTTTCATAGACCTGACGAAAGCATTCGACTTGGTCAGCAGAAGCGGACTCATCAGAAGACTCTGCAGAAGATTGGATGTCCTCAAAGATTATTTCAAATTGTGGCCTCCTTTCACGAGGACATGCACAGCACAGTCTGCTTCAATGGTGGTCGGTGTGACAGAAGAGTTCAAGGTGGAAGTGGGACTGCATCAAGAGTCAGCTCTCAGCCACTTCTTGTTTGCTATGGTGAGACAGGCTGACAGACGAGGTGAGACAAGATTCCCGATGGACTGTGATGTTTGCAGATGACATTGTGATCTGTAGTGAGAGCAGAGAACAAGTGCAGGAAAATCTCGAGAGGTGGAGGTATGCCCTGGAAAGACGGGGAATAAAGTAATCCAGTAATAGCCTTAGTAATACAAAATAAATGTCTGTAAATGACAATAACCCAAGAGAAACGGATAGGTTACAGAGAGCCGAGATAAAGAAGGTGGAGGATTTTAAGTTCTCAGGCTCAACAATCCAGAACAAAGGAGAGTGTGGAAAAGATGTGAAGAAGCGTGTGCAGGCTTGTTAGAATGGTTGAAGAAAAGTGTGCGGTGTGACTTGTGATCGGAGGGTATCGGCAAGAATGAGAGGAAAAGTGTACAAGACTGTGTTGAGGTCACAATGTTGTGTGGTTTTGAAACAGTGGTCCTGGGTAAAAAACAGAAGGCAGATCTGGAGGCAGCAGAGATGAAAATGTTGAGGATCTCTTTGAGAGTAACGAGAATGGATCGGATCAGAAATGAACACAATCAGAGGGACAGCCCATGTAAAATGTTTTGGAGACAAAGTCCGCGCGGATAGGTTGAGATGGTTTGAACATGTACAAGAGAAGGATAGTGATTAGTCGTCGGATGCTGAGGTTGTGAATCACCATGCAGAAGGCACAGAGGTAGACCAAAGAGACATGGGAAAGGAGGACGTGAAGGCAGTTGGTTTGAGAGAAGAAGATTCAGAGGATAGGGTGAAAAGAAGGCAGATAATTCGCTGTTACGACCGGTGAAGGGAACAGCCGAAAGAAGAAGAAGAGAGGAGAAGGAAACAAGTGTTTTACAAATAATACTTACCTCTCGTCTGATTAGATTGATCTCACCCTTCTGTCAAAATTTGTCGAAAAAATAAATAACAAACAAACAAACAAAACAAACACACAAACAAAAAAAACCAAAAAAATGTGAAGTGGCACAAACACATCACCACTGATCACATCACTTTTTTCACTTGCTGAATTGTGTAACATTTTGGAGGTGATGTCAACGTGATACCAAGGTCATGGCTGATATCTGCTGTGTTGACATTCGTTGTTCCAGAAGCGATCAGTTTACAATTTTAAAATCTCTGTGTTTGAGATGTCTGAACACAAACTTCCTTTAAAATTTGAAACAATTAAATTCAAAATTCTGTTCTCTCAAATCAACAGCTTTATACAGTCTTACCTTAGGTATGGTGATGGTGTTGGAGTTGTCTTGATACGCCAGAGGATTGCCTCTTTGCAATTGTATGTTCCATGATGCAGGACAACACATAATGAGATCCAGACTGGAATAGCGGTCACTTGGTTTTCAAATAGGATCCGAGCGTGTCTTTCCATTATTTGCCACCTTCTTGTAGTTCGGATTTTTGCATGTCTAAGAAATATGTTATTGGATGCGTAATGTTCCTGAGAGGGTCACTCAAGGAAGACAGGTCCGAGGTGAAAGTCAGAAAGTCAAAGTGCGTTTCAGAAAACCTTGAATTCAAATGAATGAAAAACAATGACACCGTTTTCTCCGGCTTTAAAATGAGCACGAGATATTTAGGCTTCTTCCCTCCCATTGACCCATTCCATGTGAAAGGGTCAATTTGGGTTGGGTGCGATGTGAGTTTGGTGACAGCCGAAAGCCGAGGTTCTGTCTGACCTTTCCGCGACTTCTGACTCTGACTTTTGAGACATAAAATTTCAGTACAAATTCTCAGTTGTACCCTCCAGGTCACAACGGTGGTCCTACGGAGGGCACCCGGCATTAAACATTTGCCAGAATACAAAATGCAAAAAAAATTCACAGTTGAGGCCAAGGTAATGTGATTGGAACATTCGAGAAAAGGAACATTCCCTTTGAGAGAATCTTTATAAGGACCTGTTGTGGTGCGGCTCAGGATCCGGGGCATCATCTCACGAAAATCATCGAAGGTGAGTCATCCAACACACTTCATCCAAGTTTCATCATCCACGTTCATCCATAGCCATATGACGATTATCATCATCTTTTTCTTTTGATACATTGGATTCCATACTTTTTTGGCCGCCAGCGTGCACGCCATCTCTAAATTTCCCATACTGCAGCTGCTTGGTGACTCATTCTATTTTGTGACTCTTGTTCTGTTTGTACTTATCCGACAACTGTTTTTTTTTTGTTTGTTTGTTTTTGTCTGGACTGTGTGTGTGTGTGTTGTCTGTGGGTGGGTGAGTGAGATGTGTAGAAATGGATTTGAACATTTCAAATTATATTTAACATAAAATTATATTATCAGTGTCTTTAACATTAATTCCTTTTCTATCTTCCATTTTTTGGTTTTGGTTAAACTGTGTTATTATTTTGTAATATTTTGTTAAAAATATAAAAATGTATGCAGTGGTTTGTCATGTTTATCTGGTTTCATGAGGCATTTTTCCTGTTTTAAATTTCTACAGGGAACATCTGGAACCACTTATCTTGAGAGTTGATGGCCCTTATTTCTTTTTGGAATTGCTCATGGGAAGAAGTGACGAGCCAATGAGGGCATCCTTGTTGCCCCTGTCTCAGTGCCCAAAAGTTGAGGTCAGTCATGTCCTGACGGACGTGGGTGACATGGAATCTGAATGGGCCAAGTTTGTGCAGCCTTTGCTGAAGTGGCAACCCTCAGGTCGAAGAAAGTGTCAAGTCCTGGCAGTTATTCGTGCTTATGCACTCAATGAGTCCCCACACCTCTTGGAGTCTTTCGAGAGTGTGTCGGAGATTGCGCCCCTGAGAGACTCACTTGTTGACCTGGGAAACTTCAACACCCCTGTGTGACCAGGAAGTGTGTGATTCGTGCAGAAGACCGCGCCAATTTGAAGCTCAATGGTGTTCCGTTGTTGGACTTCTGTGCCATCACAGTTTGTTAATCACAAACACCATGTTCGAAGAGAAGGCTGTTCAGAAGTGCATTTGGGACACTCCAGGTCACAGTTCAATTATAAACTTTCTCGTTGTTTCGCCAGACTCGCGGCCTGATGTTCTGGACCCTTGGGTGAATCGGGAAGCTGAGCTGCCAGCTGCTCACCACCGAGCACTGATGACTGGGCAAAACCTGGCAGGACCAATAATGTATTTTGTATCCTCTGGGACTGTTTTGGCAGTGTCTGTCAGAGAGGCATTTGACCTCCACCTCTTGCAGAGCGTCAGCCATGTCCTGACGGACGTGGGTGACATGGAATCTGAATGGGCCAAGTTTTGTGCATCCATTGCTGAAGTGGCAACCCACAACTGTGGCCAGAGGGTCAACAGTGCTTGTGATTGTGTTATCCCTATATTGAGTGGTGGACACCTGCAAGTGAAAAGGGAAGTCAAGAAGAAAACAGAAGCAGGTCATTTCTTATTGGAGAATAACAGACAGCAAACAAGTACACACGGGCCAAAAGTGCTGCATCTGAAGTCATCGCATTTACACAAACTCGGGCAAAGGAGGAATTCAGTGAGGGTCAGGAGAGTGAATATCGTTGGCCTCGAAAAGGTTCTATACCAGCATGGAATGCCTCAGGATGGGGAAAGAGTTCTCTATAAATACTGCTTTCAGTGAAAGAGCGGAACTGCTAAACTTGATTGGGAATATCATTGGGAGGTCGAAAGAATCACTTGAAGCTGAGGTCACATAATTCGTCAGGAAGCTGTGGTCTGGCGATGAGGGTGATGAGATCTCTGGGGTCATTATGCTGTCCGATTGTCTTGGTGACCGGATCTCTGCAAAATCACATGATCACGGGAGACGAAAGAAGTCATTTGAAAGAAGTCAGTGACTGCAAAGTAGCAGTGGGTGAGAGTAATCCAAAAAGCACAAGGTGAGGAAGGTGAAGAAGGCAAAGGCAGAGAAGTCGTCAAATGAAGCCGAAAAAGGAAGAGTGTCATGTTGTCTTCCCGGAGGAGTTGAAAGAAGCTTTGGGTGGTCAGGAAAAGCTTCCAAATGACTGGACAACTACAGCTCGTGTAATCAGGGAAACAGGTCGGAGAGTACTTGGTGTGTCATCTGGAAGGATCGTAGATAAGGACACTTGGTGGTGGAATGAGGAAGTGCAGGAGTGTGTACAAAGGAAGAGGTTCGCTCAGAAGAAGTGAGACATTGAGAAGACCGAAGAGAGGAAACAAGAGGACAGGGAGACACGGCGAAAAGCAAAAGTAACGGTGTCAAAGGGCAAACAGAAAGCGCATGATGACTTGTATGCTCGGTTGGACAGGAAGGAGAAATGATTTATACAGATTGGCACAGCAGAGAAATAGCGATGGGGTGCATCAAGTTAGAGTGACGAAGGAAGAGAGGGAAATGTATTGACTGATGACAGAAGTGTGCTGGGAAGATGGAAAGAGTATTTTGAAGAGCGAAAGAATGAGAAAAAAGAGGGAAAAAAGAGTCGACAAGGTGACCGTCAAGGTCCAGGAAGTAGCAAAGATGAGTATGGGTAAAGTGAGGAGGGCATTAAAGAGGATGAAGACTGGAACGGCAGTTGGTCCTGATGCCATACCGGTGTAGGTATTGAATCGTTGAGATGCCAAGAGAGGCAGCAGTACATTTTCTGACAAGAACATTCAACAAGGATTTAACAATTCACACCATAGAGCAGGGATCACCAACGTGGTGCCCGTGGGCACCAGGTAGCCCGCAAGGACACTATAAGTTGCCCGCGGACCTGTTCACTGCTAGTTTTAGGACAGGCCCACAGCTCCATAGCGCCACTCTCCATTGAGCTGCATCTAATTTTTTTGAATATATTTTAAATCAAATCAATATCTTCACATAGATAAATATCATTAATTATTAATGATAACATATAATTAAAGGTAAATTGAGCAAATTTGTAATTTCAGAGGTGTGTTTTGACCTGGTAGCCCTTCGCATTAATTGGTACCCAAGAAGTAGCTCTCGGTTTCAAAAAGGTCGGTGACCCCTGCCATAGAGTGTTAGAGGATGCCAGAGGAATGGAGAAGTGTGCTTGTTCCCATTTTGAAGAACAAGGGAGATTGTGCAGAGTTGTGGCAACAGCAGAGGGATAAAGTTGATGAGCCATCAGATGAAGTTCTGGGAATGAATAGTGGAAGCTCGACTTTGGGCAGAGGTCAGCATTTGCAAACATGAGTTTGGAATCATGCCAAAAAAGAGCAAAAAGGTGCAGTGTTTGCCTTAATGTTCTTGTCGAAGTACAGACGGATCTACATAGTGCCTTTGGATCAAAGTGCACTGTGTCAGAGTGCCGAAAGAGGAACTGTGCTATTGCAGGAGGAAGTCCGGAGTGGCAGAGAGAGTGGTGCAGGACATGTATTAGAGATGTAAAACGGTGATGAGGTGTGCTCCTCATACCCTCACCAGAAACAAATTCGACCTGTTCTTACCAGTACGGACCACACTTTGGCTTAGGTAAATCGAATGGCCAGTCGCAACGGGTTCAAACAACCGTACTCTCGTGACATGCCTCACAAGATAGCCCAAGGGACACAGTCAAAAAAAAGCCTTCTCCGAAACCACAAAACACATGTGGAAAGATTGGACAGACTCCCATCGCCCCTTTCAAGATGCAGTGTTGTGTATAGACTTGGTCAAAAGTGCTTCGCCAGGATGAAAACCACCTTGAGCCTTGAATCCGAGCTCCAACTCGGGGTCAATCCTCTTCTTCAGGACCCCTGCATAGAATTTCCCAGGTTGGCTGAGTGTTGTGATTCCCACCGATCCCCCGTTTTAAAAAGGGGAACTGCCACCCCGGTTTTTCAATACAGAACTGCATCCCCTGGTGATCATGTGGTGTTGCAGATACGTGTCATCCAGAGCCCTGAGATGTTCAGGGTGGATCGCATTAAATCTCGGACCCAGACTACTGAGGTGCTCTGTGACTCCCTCAGTGACCTCGACTCCAGTGCTGGGCAAACCCCTGCCCAAACCCCCAGGGTCTGCCTCCTCCGCGGAGGGTGTGTTGGTGGGTTTGAGGAGGTCCTCAAAAAGTATTCCTTCCACCTCTCAACGATATCTCCAGTCAAGGTGAACAGCTGCCAACCTCCACTGTGAACACTGTTCAGTTCAGTTCATTTTCTGTACCCGCTTAATCCTAATTTGGGTCACGGGGAGGCTGGTGCCCATCCCATCCAACTTCGGGCGAGGGCAGAGTACATCCTGGACAGCTCGCCAGGCCATCGCAGGGCTGAGACAGTGAGAGACATGGCCGGCCTTTGATAATCCAGTTAGCTCCACTGGGGGGGGGAAGTGACAACCTTGGAGAGAGTGGGACTCGAATCCCCAACCTTTGGATCAGCGATCCAGCGCCCTATACCACGAGACCACCACTGCCCCCTGTGAACACGGTTTGTGGACAACTGCTTCTCTTCTGAGGTGCCGGATCAGAGTCCAGAACCGTCTTGAGGCCAACAAATGATCACTCTTCAGGTCAAATGTTATCAAATGCGGGCCATGTCTCTCACTCTCCATGGTGAGATTCATGTAAAAGAACCATTGCTGACTTTCGTAAAGAGTAGGCTGCAAGGTCGTCAGGAAGGGCATCCGACGTAAAAACCACTGCCAAATCAAACGTGCGAATCATATGATTAACTGTGGCGACTGTGGCGACTCCCGAGTAAAAGGGAAAAAGCCGAAAGTAAGATAGAATTTTGATTGATTGATTGATTAACTGTTTGGGTTTTCACACCCGAGCCGAGCGGCTCATCAGGCTGGTGCTTATCTACGGTTTCTGTCCCGTGATCTCCTCCTGGCCTCTCAGACAGGAGACTCCACCAAACATTTCCAACAGACTCAAATTACATGCTTGGGCCTGTCAGGTCTGGAAGGCATCCTCCCCTATCATTGAAGCCAGCTGACCACCAGGTGGTGATAGGTTGAAGATCCTGCTCCCCTCTTCACCCGAGTGTCCAGCACGTTGCAGCCACAGGTCCGGTGACACGACACAAAGTCAATCATCAAACTACGACCAAACTGCGACCGGGGTCTATGGGAGGGCAGATCCATGTCTCCTTTTCAGGCTTGCACCGCTGTGCTCCATGGGCAGAAGCCGATCATCATGTGTTTGACTTCGAGCCCCTCCCCAGGCTGTCGGTGAACCTTGTCCGGTCAAGTGAACCTGTGCCCTGTAAAAGTGCATCATATTATCATGTACTTTAGTACAAACACTGCCATATATAACGGTACAATGGTATTTTGTTTTTCTATGTTTTGCTATACTTAAATGCTTGCTGAGAATAATCAAATAATATGCTTAAGGGGCCATTCTGCATGTCTATTGTAAAAGTGCATACTCAGACACACTGAGCCGTTGGGGGTCTGTGTGCAATTCAGCAGTTTCTAAATCCGATGGTCTCCTCACTTCCTCACAATTTCCTCACTTCCTCATTTCGAGATCAGGAGGCGACAGCGTGAAACTGATGTGTGTAGAGGTGAGGGAGTGTGGGGGTCGTGACGCACCCGGATAGAGCCCAGACTTATCTCCTCCTGTTGAGACAACGACACAGCGTAGACCCAGCCCCAAACCAGGAAGAGGGAACCTGCTCTGAAGCCCTTAAAAGCACACACCCGCGAGTGAGACCCCAGACCTTAACGAGCGTGTCTTTTATGCATGTTTGTTGGGTCTCCGTCCTCTGCAGACGACGCAATAAAGCTTCTCATATTCAACTCAAAACCAGTCTCCAGTCGTCTTCTTCCACATTCAACGGATCCAAACAGCCGCTTTTTTTTAATTAATCAAAAAGGTATTCTGAACCGCACTTTGTTTGGAACTTCACTCAGGACCTGTTTGCCTTGGATGACCCTACCAGGGGGATTATGACCCTGACAACATGGGTCATTCGGTCATGCAAACCTTTACACCATGATAAGGTGGCAATTCAAGGAGGAAGTAGATTTTTTTCCAGACTGAAAATCACATATTTTATTTCATTTTTTCGATTGTATCACTTGTATACCGTGAGTGACAGCCAATGAATTCACAGCTGATGTGCTGTGATAAATGCACTGATGAATCCGACACCCATGAACCCGCCTCCTATGTTCAGTCTTGCTTTTTCTGACCCACAGGATCCCCAGATTTCCTGTTTTTCATCCACAGCCATGTTTAAATTATAATTCTTTTATTTTTTGAAACATGGTCAACTTTTTGACTTTTTGGCAATGCGTCATGTATGGGAATTTAGAATAGGAAAAGTCCATGGAAAACCAGAAAAATAAGACAAACGATAAACAATTGATACAATTTAATAATATTAACAAAATAATGCAAAATATTAGATGACAGTTTATGTCATACGAGCTCGTGATTAAATACAAATAGTACAAGGGTCACAAAATAAGTATAGTCACCAAGCAGTTGCAGTATGGGAAACTTAGAAAGATGGAGATCAAAAGTTTTGAATCACATTTTTCAAAAGTCTTGAATGATGATAATCTGTGTGATGATTATTAATGAACTTGGATGATGAAATTTGGATGATGAAAACCGGGAGCAGAGCGACAACAGGTCCTTAGATTGATTTTCTGAAGTTCCAGAATGTTCATTTTTCCTGAATGTTCTAATCACGTGACCAGTCACAGGATTGCATGCGCAAATAGGTCAGTCTCAGACTTTCCATAATATGAGTTCGAGACCCAATCTGATTACGTAAGCAAAACAACGGTGACTCAAAAATAGCTGGTAGTAATTGTTAATGTGTTACTATTTATAGCACACTCACCGAATATAATTACATACTCATAACAATTGTGTCCCCCAGTGCGGCTAACTGGGTTATCAAAGGCGGGCCATGTCTCTCACTGTCTATGGTGAGAGGCATGTAAAAGAACCATTGCTGACTTTCGTAAAGAGTAGGCTGCAAAGTCGTCAGCGTGTTTCTGTCCCTTGCTAAAAGGGTTGTGACAGGAAGGGCATCCGACGTAAAAAAAAATCTCTGCCAAATTAAACGTGCGAATCAAAAAATGATTAAGCTGTGGCGACTCGAGTAAAAAAAAGGGAAAAAGCCGAAGGAAGACAGACTCATAACAATTGTGTCTCAAAGATTTCTGTAGATTTGAACTCTGAATGATTCTGTGTTTCGTCATGATATCTATTTTTGTAATTTGTAAAATTACCAATAATCTTTTCACATGGTTTAAAAACATATGGATAAGGAGTCACTTACAGAGCTGAACACCAAAATGTTGATTTATTGCAAATTACACGCAGGGCCGATGGCCCGACAATGGCCTGGCGAGCTGTCCAGATTGTACCCTGCCCTAGCTCAGAGTCAGCTGAGATGTGCACCAGCCTCACCGAGACCCAAATTAGGAGAAAGCGGTCACAGAAAATGTTGATGAATGAACAGTTCAGAAACAGAAATGATGATGATGATGATGATGATGATGATGATGACGACGACGATGATGATGATGATGATGATGATTTGATGATTGGTCTGACATGGTTCATTTTTGAGATTTCAACCAGAAATTTAGATTTCTACTGAGATTGAAATCTGCATTGTTTTCAGAACAGGTGTTTTAAATTTTTAATCAAGATATTTTGAAGAGAAATTTTTGAGGAGATCACAGTGGAGATGCAATAGAAAAAAAACTGCCACAAATTGTTCGTGTTTTGTTTGTTTGCTTGTTTGTTTGCTTGTTTGTTTTTTGATTGATTGTTTTTTTTTTTTTCAAATAATATGTATTTTTGTTATTTTGGAATTGTCAATTGAGAAGTTTGTAATTTTGCAAATAATTTGTAATTGGTTTGTTGATTTTTGGTTAAACAAAAGTGGATCTTCTGAGATAAATCATTCGAGTTTTGTTATGATTTTATTCTTGTTATAACAGTGAACATATTTACATGCTCGTACAGGAAGTTTACGAATTTTCTTTGGTCTTCAAAACTTTGTTGTCGAAAAAAGCCCAAAACAAAACAAAACAAAAACCCAACAAAGATAAACGAGCAGCATTTCGTGCCTATTAAGTACACTGTCCTTTTGTGGCAGAGGTACCTCACACTCTATTACTGCATCCCTAGTTTGACAAGCACTGAAACAGGAAGTCGAAATGTTATTTCTCATATCACGCTCTTTATGTGTACTGAGAAGTTTGGTCCACTGAGTCTGCACCAGCTATGGGATGAGGAAACCACAAACTGTGACATCCGAATGGTGATTCCACTATTAATTATTTAATTATTTGGTGATTTTTTTTTCTTTTTCTCTTGATTTCTAATTGTTTTACGTGTTAAAGCTGTTATAGGTTACATGGGACTAACTGAGTCACAACAAACTCACTCAGCATCTCCACACAGTGCTTTTCTCTGGACATGCTGCTCCAAGACATATAACGTGGGGAAACTCTTTTTTTTAATTTTTTTATGGTGGCAAAGTGCATCACATGAAGCCTTTTTCTTCGGAAACCACGCATAATTATTAATTCAGAAAAAAAAGACTTTTATTGAAGATGTGTTTCACAAAACTGTAATCTTTCACGAAACAGGACTCATGGGTTTATTCATGTTTCACCACAATCATGTCAAAGCAGCCAAAACCACGTGTTCAAGTAGATTAAAAAAAAAAAAAACCTCACATTTTACATTCAGCACTGCTTGAGATGTTGAGCACAGCCAAGTGGCTCCATCAGAACATAACGTTTTCCAGCCGGTAACAATCTGATTTTGTTGTTGTGTCTTATTTATTTGTATACTGTTCAGGTACCCTTCCTACACAAACTTAATTGTTACATATGCATGCATATGCATATGCATATGCATCTTCTTCTTCTTTTCCTTTCGGCTTTTCCCTTACTCCAACGACCTTCTGTCCTCCTTCAGCACATCCATAAATCTTCTCTTGGGTCTTCCTCTCAACTTTCTGCTTGGTAGTTCCAACCTCAGCATCCTCCTACTATTATACTCACTATCCTTCCTCTGTCCATGTCCAAACTATCTCAATCTAGCCGCTCTGACTTTGTAAGATGTTTATCATGGTCTTTCCCTCTGATGTACTCATTCCTAATCCTATCCATCCTCGTGACTCCCAAAGAGAACCGCAACATTTTCATCTCTGCGACCTGCAGCTCTCCTGTCTTTTCCCAAAGCCCACTGTTTCTAAACCATAGAACATCGCTGGCCTTGTCACCGTCTTGTGCACTTTTTCTTTCATTTTTGCTGATTCCCTCCGATCACACACCACACCAGACACTTAAAAATACCTTTCTACATGTCTGTTTATAGATTGAGAACAAACCCCTCAACATCATGACTCCTGGAACAGTGCCAGTTAACATTCATCCATTCCAATGCATGGCCTTTCAGAAAGGGGAACCAAAGGCCCTGGGGGTGGACATATTTTATTTAGAAATGTAATAATGTATTGGAATAATTAGTGTTTAGTTTACTCTTGGTTCTGTTTTTTCTTTTTTCTTTTTTCTCTGCAGACTTTGCAGATCATCATCGAAATCATGATGTTTGTGTTTGAAATTATATTCAGCCGAACTGCATTTCGCCCGGTTACCATCAGTGGTATCACTCTGTGGGAAGCGCTTATCGTATTTTTTGACTGAATTTATAGCACCTTCATTTCTATGACTTTTTCATGACTTCGTAAATAATGGACTATAATATTAAAGTGTGGTGGTGAGGGTGGTAGTGGTGGCGGTGGTAGCATTATGTTATTAATCTGATTATGCACACGTACTCCATTCCACATAGTTGTCACACAACAACAGTTTTTACACAGACAAAAAATAGTGTGAGACAAAAAAATTCCAATTCCAGGCTTAAAAACATAAATATATCCATGAAAAACATGGTTACATTCTGGAGTACATGATTTTGTTGTTTTTTTATTTTTTTAGATAGATTATTGGTTTTGCTTTCTGTCAGTTGCTGCAGCAAACTGCTATAATTCCTGTGTGGTATGGAAAGTTTGCAATCATAATAATAATAATAATAATAATAATAATAATAATAATTTCCAGTTTCATCCTTTGTAATTATTGAGGTGGGGGGCACTAACCAGTGTCTCTCACCCTCATGCCGGGTCCCAAGCCCGAGAAATGCAGAGAGGGTTGTGTCAGAAGGGCATCCGACGTAAAACCAATGCCAATTACTTAAAATGCAAATCAAAAGTATTACCTCCATACCGGATCGGTCGAGGTCTGGTTAACAACGACCGCCATCAGTGCTGTCAATCAACAGGGTGCTGATGGAAATTGACTACTGTTGGTCGAAGACGTTAAAGAAGGAGAGGTGGGAGGCGTGTCCAGAGGCAGAGAGAGAGAAGAGGAAAGCCATGAGTCTAGGACTGAGAGTGGGACTTTGAATGTTGGAACTATGCACAGAAAAGGTAGAGAGCTGGTTGACATGATGCAGAGGAGGAAGGTGGACATACTGTGTGTTCAGGAGACCAGGGGGAAAGGTAGCAAAGCTAAAAGCTTAGGAGCAGGGTTTAAGCTTATTTTATCACGGTGTGGATGGGAAGAGAAATGGAGTCGGAGTCATCTTGAAGGAGGAGTTTGTCAGGAATGTTCTAAAAGTGAAAAGAGTGTATGAATAAGAAAAGAGTGATGAATCTCAAGTTAGAAATTGAAGGTGTAATGCTCAATGTTGTTAGTGCTTATGCCCCACAGGCAGGATGAGCTAGAAGAGAAGGAGAGATTCTGGAGTGACTTAGATGAAGTGATGCAGAGTACCCCCAGAGGTGAAAGAGTGGTCATAGGTGCAGACTTCAATGGACATGTTGGGGCAGGCAACAGAGGGGACGAGGAAGTGATGGGCAGGTGTGGTATCCAGGACAGGAAGCTAGAAGGACAGATGTTGATAGATTTTACCAAAGGATGGAAATGGCTGTGGTGAATACTTTCTTTGAGAAGAAACAGGAGCATAGGGTGACTTATGAAAGCGGAGGTAGGCGACACAGGTAGACTACATCTTGTGTAGGCGATGTAATTGAAGGAAGTCAGTGACTGCAAAGTCATCGTGGTGAGAGCGCCAAACAGCATAGGATGGTGGTGTGCAGGATGACTCTGATGGTGAGAAAGGTGAAAAGGCAAAGGCAGAGCAGAAGACAAAGTGGTGGAAGCTGAAAAGGAAGAGGTCGTGTTGTCTTCATGAGGAGTTGAAACAGGCTTTGGGTGGCCAGGAAGTGCTTTCAAATGACTGGACAACCACAGCAAATGTGATCAGGGACACAGGTAGGAGAGTACTTGGTGTGTCCTCTGGAAGGAAAGTAGATAAGGAGACTTGGTGGTGGAATGAGGAAGTGCAGGAGTGTGTACAAAGGAAGAGGTTAGCCAAGAAGAAGTGGGGCATTGAGAGGACCTAAGGGAGTAAACAGGAGTACAGGGAGACACAGCGTAAGGCTTAAAGTAGCAGTGGCTAAGGCCAAACAGAGGGCATATGATGACTTGTATGATAGGTTGGATTAGTAAAGAGGGAGAAAATGATCTATACAGGTTGGCACAGCAGAGAAATAGAGATGGAAAGGACGTGCAGCAAGTTAGATTTATAAAGGACAGAGGGAAATCTATTGACTGATGACAGAAGTGTGCTGGGAAGATGGAAAGAGTACTTTGAAGAGCTGATGAATGAGGAAAATGAGAGAGAAAAAAGAGTAGAAGAGGTAACCATTGAGGGGCAGGATCAGTAAGGGTGAAGTGGAAAGCAAAGATCAGTAAGGGTGAAGTGAGAAGGGCATTGAAGAGGATGAAGAATGGAAAGGCAGTTAGTCCTGATGATATACCTGTGGAGGTATGGAAGTGTCTAGGAGAGGTAGCAGTAGATTTTCTGACAAGAACATTCAACACGGTACTAGAGAGTGAGCAGATGCCGGAGGAGTGGAGGAGAAGTGTGCTGGTGCCCATTTTTAAGAACAAGGGAGACGTGCAGAGTTGCAGCAACTACAGAGGGATAAAGTTGATGAGCCATACGATGAAGTTATGGGAAAGAATAGTGGAAGCTAGACTAAGGGCAGAGGTCAGCATTTGTGAACAACAGTTTGGTTTCATGCCAAGAAAGAGCACCACAGATGCAATGTTTGCCTTGAGGATGTTAATAGAGAAGTACAGAGAAGGTCAGAGGGAGCTACATTGTGCCTTTGTGGATCTGGAAAAGCATATGACAGGGTGCCAAGAGAAGAACTGTGGTATTGCATGAGGAAGTCTGGAGTGGCAGAGAAGTATGTTAGAGTGGTGCAGGACATGTATGAGAGATGTAAGACAGTGGTGAGGTGTGCTGTCGGTGTGACCGACTAATTCAAGGTGGAGGTGGGACTGCATCAAGGGTCAGCTCTGAGCCCCTCTTGTTTGCTATGGTGATGGACAGGCTGACAGACGAGGTGAGACAAGAATCTCCATGGACTATGATGTTTGCAGATGACATCGTGATCTGTAGTGAGAGCAGAGAACAAGTGCAGGAAAATCTCGAGAGGTGGAGGTATGCCCTGGAAAGGAGAGGAATGAAGGTTAGCCTCAGAAAATCAGAATACATGTGTGTGAATGAGAAGGACCCAGGAGGAACGGTGATGTTACAGGGAGCAGAGATAACGAAGGTGGAGGATTTTAAGTACTTAGGCTCAACAATCCAGAGCAATGGAGAGTGTGGAAAAGAGGTGAAGAAGCGTGTGCAGGCAGGCTGGAATGGTTGGAGAAAAGTATCCGTGTGATGTGCGAGTAGGAGAGTGTCAGCAAGAATGAAGGGAAAAGTGTACAAGATGGTGGTGAGGTGATGTTGTATGGCTTAGAAACAGTGGCGCTGAGGAAAAGGCAGGAGGCAGAGCTGGAGGTAGCGGAGATGAAAATGTTGAGGTTCTCCCTGGGAGTAACGAGGATGGATAGGATCAGAAATGAGTAACATCAGAGGGACAGCACATGTAAGATGTTTTGGAGACAAAGTCAGAGAGGCTAGATTGAGATGGTTTGGACATGTACAGAGGAGGGATAGTGAGTATATTGGCAGTAGGATGCTGAGGTTGGAACTACCAGGCAGAAGGCCTCGAGGAAGACCGAAGAAGAGATTTATGGATGTGGTGAAGGAAGACATGAAGGTTGTTGAGTCAGAAAAGAAGATGCGGAGGACAGGGTGAGGTGGAGGCGGATGATTTGCTGTGGCGACCCCTGAAGGGAGCAGCCGAAAGTAAAAGAAGATCCTTTGTAATTATTCTTGTTTGTTTTTGGTTTTCTTGAAGAAACTCATATCACTGTTGGTTTAAGGTATTAGACGAAAGGAACATTGCAGATCTTATAAAATGAATAAATAATAATAATTATTATTAAAATCACTCGAGCACAAATGCTGGTGCTGATAGAGAGTGAGAATATAAACCACACTGTGATCGCAATAATTATGTAGTAAACAGGTTCTATGTGGTACTTTAAATAAACCCTGTTCTCGTCTTATCTGATGTTTGACACGGTTGAACATGAAAATCAAATTTGGGGTTGTATAACTCAAGTTCAAAGGTATCATTTGAAACTGCGTACACGGGTCTCTATTCGTGCTCCATGGTAACAACACGTTTACCAATACTAAAGATGAATACTTTCAATAAATCACTGATGTAAACAACACCAAAACCAAATAAACAAAAAAACTATTTGACAGCAAAAGCACTCAGAGAGCACACATCTTCACCAAGCCTGCACCCCCGATATGAAATGTAAAAATGTAAAAAAAAAAAAAAAATCATGTTCATTCACAATAATAAAAAAAAATCTTGAAAAAATTTTCCAGATCAGGACCATCTAAACAATAAAACTATCTATTATTTTTACAAGTCACACATCTGGTGACATTTAAAAGACACATAGTATTTGGTATAAGACTCCAAATAAATATTGAAACAATTATTTAAATCCCTCATCCCTCATCTTCTTCCGCTAAGTCTAGGGTCAGCGACTTAAGCAAAGGGGTCCAGACGTCCCTCACCCCAGCCTTTACATCCAACTCTTCCAGGGGGACACCAAGGCGGTCCCAGACAAGCCAAGAGACATCGTCCCTCCAGCGTGTTCTACTGTAGAGGTGTGAGGTCTTCCCGGTTAGACGTGCCTGAAACACCCCATCTGGGAGGCGTCCGGGGGGCATTCTGACCAGATGCCCGAGCCACCTCAACTGGCCCCTCTCCATTCAGATGAGCAGTGGATGGTAGAGCTTCTCACCTTATCTCTAAGGGAGAACCCCGCCACTCGGTGAAGGAAGCTTATTTCAGCCGCATGTGTCCACGATCTTGTTCTTTATGTCACGACTCAAATCTTGTGTGAATAAGTGAGGATTGGCACGTAGATCGACAGGTAAATTGAGAGCTTTGTCTTGCGGCTCAGCTCCTTTTACACGACGGACCAGTACAGGCTCCGTTTCACAGCAGAGGCTGCAGCCATCCGTCTGTCGATCTCCCTCTCCATCCTTCCCTCACCGTGAACAAGATCCCAAGATACTTAAACTCCTCCACTTGGGGCAGGACCTCATTCCCGACCCGGACAGTTCATTCCATCCTTGTCCGACTGAGAACCATGGCCTCGGACTTGGCGGTACTGATCTTCATCCCAGCTGCTTCGCAATTAGCTGCGAATTGCTCCGATGAGAGCTGGAGATCACGACTTGATAAAGCCAAAAGGACAACATCATCTGCAAAAAGCAGAGACGAGATCCAATGGCCACCAAACCAGAACCCCTCAACACCTCGACTGCACCTATAAATTCTGTCCACAAAAATTATGACCAGAATCGGTAACAACGGACAGCCTTGGCAGACGTCAACCCTCACCGGAAATTAATTCGACCTGTTGTTCCCAATATAGACCAAACTCTGGCTCCGGTGATACAGTGACCGAATGGCCTGCAGCAACGGGTCCGGAACGCTGTTCTCCCGGAGCACGCCCCACAAGATTGTTTGAGGTACACAGCCGAACGCCTTCTACAAATCCACAAAATACATGTGGACAGATTGGGTAAATTCCAATGCCCTCTCCAAAATCCTGTGGCACGTATAGAGTTGGTCAAGAGTGCCACGGCCAGGACAAAAACAACATTGTTCCCTCTGAATCCAAGGTTCGACTATTGGTCGGATCCTCCTCTCCAGTACCCCTGCATAGACTTTCCCAGGTCGGCTGAGGCATGTGATTCCACGATAATTGAAACACACCCTCCGGACGCCCTTCTTCAAGGAGACCACCACCCCAGTTTTCCAATCCAGGGGTACAGCCCTCAATGACCACGCGATGTTGCAGAGATGTGTCAACCAAGACAGTCCTACAGCATCCAGAGCCCTGAGATATTCTTGGCGGATCTTGTCCAACCCCGGAGTTCGGAGCCCGGAGCTTAAACCCTTCCTCCGGGCCTGGCTACAGGGGGGGACCACGGTGGCCCACGTCCAGGCAAGGGAGACTGCTTACTTGTATGTCTCTCAGTCATAAAGGTCTACTGAATCGTACTTCACCTCGGACCTGTTTGCCTTGGGTGATCCTACCATGGGCATTATGCCACCAACAACATAGCTCCTAGGATCATTCGGTCACGCAAGAGTTCCAGAATGTCGGTGGGAAAGGGTTGATCTTGAAAGGCAGAATTCAAAGTCAGTGTGAGATTTTTTAGGATGGAGATCTTCCAAACTGACAATAAAATATTTTATTTATTCTCAGTTGTATCACTTGAACAAGTGAGTGACCCTAAGACCTGGTGGAGGTTTGGGCTTTGTGACCTCCTTTAGTTTATTTGTTTCAGGCAGTGATAAATCCAACCTGTTAACTTCATCCCTCAATTACAGAAATGATTTTGCTTTTCTGCTTCCAGGGTTAGCTTGATGCCAGCATTATTCAGGATAAACAGGAATTTTTGAAACCCCAAACTAACTGATGTCTCTGTTTATTTATCTGTTTATTTGTTTCTTTATTTGTTTGCTTCTTTGTTTGGATCAGTGGAGTCCTGTTCATTTTATCACTGCTTGAGTTCATCATTTCTATCTGCACTCATGTTTATGCCTGTCACACCATCTGCTGTTGTCAAACAACAGTAAGTATTACTGATGATTAATAATTTATTTAATATAGAATTTATTCTCTATTCTTATTTATAGAATAAATAATTTATATTTAAATTTTTAGAGAAAATTAATTTACTGTAAAAATTTAGCAGAGTATAAATAATGGGCTTTAAAATGATAAAAATTTTCATTCCAACATCTGGACAGAGTTCAAATTATGATGATACCATAGCTAACCTTGCCCAGGAGCCCAATAGGGCATCACTGGCTGCATTCTATGGGAGGGATGAATGGTGTGCTCCCTTCACTGTCAACTGTAGCAGCAAGAGTACTCCATTATGGGCACGGATCAGCTTGTGCATACAAAGTTGAGTGGATTTTATCTCATGGATTGATTTTTTTTATGAATAAGGTTTTATGATTTTGACACTCAGCTGAAGCTTTTCACCCCGAATCTGCAACTGAAATTATAATTAATAAAAAAAAGATACGATTGTATTTATTCACCAAGGATTCGGTCTTTGACTCTTTATATAAAGAACTGCCTAATATCTGATGGTAAAAAGACAGAAAATTCATGTTTAAATTCTAATTATTTTATTTTCTGAAACATGCACTACTTTTTAATGTGGCATTGTGTATAAAAAATAAAAAAATAAAAAAATGTATGAATATTTTAACTCCGATAAATCTGTGTTGTGTGATGAAGTCTCTTTTTGTAATTTGTAAATTGACCAATAATCTGTGAACATGGTCTAAAAATGTATGGATAAGGAATCGCTTAAAGAGCTTCACACCAAAAAGTTACTTTACAGAAAATAAATGAATTACGTGCAGGATCGAAAACATTTCACTTTGATCGTTGAAGATTGACATGCAATGACCTGGTGAGTTGTCCAGAGTGTACCCTGCCCTTGCCCAGAGTTGGGTGAAAGGGCCTCAGCTGAAATGAAATTAAGCGGTTCAAGTAAAATGGATGATGATGATGATGATGATGATGATGATGATGATGATGATGATGATGGTGTGAAGATTTAATCTTTTTCTGACATCATGGTTCATTTTTACCATAAATTTAGATTTAGACTGAGATTGAAATCTGCATTGTTTCCAGAACAAGTGTTTGATCAGATTTTTTAAAAATTGGTTTGTTGATTTTTTTTTTGTTAAAAAAGTGGATATTCTGTGATAAGCCATTGGAGTTTTGTTCTGATTTTATTCATGTTATAAAGGAGAACACATCCACACACTTGTACAGGAAGTTGACTATTTTCACTTTGAAACCTTTGTTGGCAGGTCGAACAGCAAAGTTTGATAACTTCTAATGTTCTTATATCTATATATTTTAAAACCGGTCCTCATTGTAGATCATTGTTTACATATCATCATTTCTGTAATACCGCTGTCATGGCAAATTGATATACATCACCTATTGCATGAATTAAAGAACAACAAAAATATGTTCACCTCACCAAAATAAACCAGTTTCGTAAGGAAACTAATGTTTTACGAGTAATACTCACCTCTGGTCTTATTACAACTTGGACTTTCAACAGGAAAATAAGTAGGATGGGTACAGTATATATATATATATTGAATATCGCGGATAATGTGGACCAGACTTGGCCGCGATATTTAAAAAAACCTCAAAGTGGGAACGCCCCTCTCATTTCTTACCTCAAGCATATGTTTTAACGTCTATACAATATCAAGACGTGTATATTAAATGTTACATAGTTATATGCATATATAAATACTGTGATGTATGAGAGTAATATTTCAATAGAATTTATATACATATTTATATATATATCTATATATATTTATAAGTGTAGTATAAATACTTTAAGTATCTATATAAGTATTAAGGAAAAGTACTTTAAGTACTCACCTCTGAGAAGCTCTTCTCCGCTTGATATTACAGTACTGTCATCCAAAATTGACGACAAGAGACCTGTGCACTGCGATGAAGGTAAAGTGAAGATGAAGTAAAAATGATGAAGATGATGGTTATTGCAAGTCCGGTCATGCCTCTTCATCAGATTCGAAAGGCATTGGATCATCGATGGAAGTCGAATTGGCAGCAGGAGGCATGGTAGCAGTAGGAGGAGATTGTCGAGGCTGCAGGAGAAGCTTCTGCGCGAGGTTTATGGCGCACAAAACCTTTGGAACTCTTTGGAAATCTTTGGAACATGATAATGGGGAGTTGTGACTGCTGTTTCTTTTTTTATACAAATATGTTTTTATACAAGGACATGACACCGTCAAGACGATTGCAAAATTTGATGGCTCTTACCATGTTGTAATCAATCTCCTAGACCCTTTGTTGCAAACTTCGTGCCATATTGAAAATCTCTTGCAGATTTCTCAAAGTTCAACCACGCTCTTCATCCTCATTGTCGTCCTCTGCCTCTTCTTCCTTACTCTCCAATTTGGTCATTTCAATGATGTCCTCATCAATGAGGGAATTTGAGTGGCACTCGAGCAGTGTGTTGACGTCTGAAAAGCCTTCAGTGGTTACCGACCAAGCCCGCTTCACCACGGCCTTATATCTGGCTCAGTAACCTCCTCAGACATAAATCCCTCATCATCATGGGTCACAATCATAGGTCACAAATTTTTCCAGTTGAAATAATTGTTTTTTTCCTTCATATCACTGATGGTATTCTGGATGTTGGTCAGACATGTGGCAATGTTGTACAAGCACCAATACTCTTTGATGCTGAAGTGCTGGTTGTCCTCGTTGATTGATGAGATGAGGCTCTGCATTGTGGAGAGGGCCTTGAAGGCCCGAATAACCCACTGATCCATAGGTTGAATGAGGGAAGTGGTATTGGGGGGCGGAACTCCACTTGAACCTCTTCATAATGGACATCGGTTGCTTGTCCTCCTGCACAGTCCATTGCGAGGAAGACCTTGAAGGGCAACCCCCTTTCAGTTAGGTAGAGTTTCATGCCCGGGATAAAACAGTTCAAAATCTACTCATTTGTGAGGTCTTTCATGATCCATGCTTTCTTGTTGCTCATCCAGTAGACAGGCAGCAAGGGTTGTTTTTTCTTGTTTTTCAAAGCATGAAGATGGTTGAACCTGTCGATAAAGGATGGCTTTATCATGAAGCCAGCAGCATTCTCACACATGATGAACATGAGACGATGCTTATGCGCCTTGAAACGCCTTTTCAGTTCATCTTTGTACAAGAATGACATACAAGGCATCCTCTTCCAAAAAAGACCAGTCTCATCCATGTTGAACACTTGTTCCGGAAGATAACCATTCTCTTTGATTATTTTTGGGAACTCTTCCTCGACGATGTTGCTATCCTGACTGATCTTCTCCTCCCGACAGTCCGAGATCCAAACCAATAGAGCATTCTTCATCTTAACAATGTTTTTATTCCCAGTGGTTACGACTCACTTCGTGTCCCTTGGAAAAGGATATTGATGCCGTTTTACGAATGTTCACTTTGTCGGTTTTGATGTACTGCACAGTCGACTTGTTTATGTCGTAAAGGCGTGCCACATGGGCATAAGTTTTGCCCGCAGCCAGCAGATCCAACAACTTTACCTGTCACGGTCATCATATTCCGCTTTTCCTTGGGCTCATGGATGCCGCAGATGGTGCAGGATCATTTTAGAGCTAAATAACATAAAATAAGGAACAAAATTACAGAAATACTGTAGCGCGATAAGAAATCCAACAAAGCTTGAAAGAACCCGGTGTCTTCTGCCTCCCCTTGGGGATTTATTGATGTGCGAGGCTGCAGTGTCACACGTCTAAGCCAATCGGCTTGCAAATGGGTGGTCCCTGTGATTTTCAGTGCAAATTTTGAAATTCTTATGAATATTTACATTTTTTAAATTTTTTATTTTTTAATACCGCGATGCACCAATACTCAAATCATGAAGTGGCAAGGGATTACTGTACTCCCTGACAAGGCTCAGCACAGATCCAGTAAAAAAGCAACCCAACCGAAATTCCTCCTACTGTTCAGCACAGGAGGGGTGCTTATGTACAGGTTACATGTCTCTGGATACCAAATAACCGATAAGGCGTAACTGGTGTTAGGGGAGGAACCTGCCCCACTATGCTCAGTCGAGCTGCTGCGAACCCGGTTCGACGATGGCACCCGCCACCGACGACGGACCGGGTGAAAACAACGAGTCTGCATGAACCACCAACGATAGGAGAGAAAAGCCCTTAAAAGTGGTCTGACATGACCCGGTGATGTACGATCCAGGAAGAACCGAATAGCGCGAACAGGACACAACTTGTAGTCCAGAGACTCACGTCCAACAAAATTCTTCAAGGATTTAACCACAACAGGCTCAGGCTCAAGGTTGGGCCGCTGTGTCTTAGCCACAAACTGAGGATCCAGATAAAACGACCAGCAGTCCCGAGCAAACAGAAATAACCCTGATCCTGCACAAATCTCAGTACGACACTTAACTTTGTTAACGCAACTAACAGAGCCGTCTTGTACGTGAGAAGATTTCAAGAATAAGATCCCATCGGCTCAAAGGAGGATGAACCAAACGATGCAAAATCAGCCCTGAATTCCACTGAGGAACAGGTTGGCGCACCACAGGGAGTAAATTAGCCCCTCCCTCGAGAACTCCAGGCTGAAGGACTTGAAATAATCCAGAATTTCGGAGACTGCCGTCCGATAACTTCCAGGAGTACTATCGGCCCTCGCCTGAATCTGGCAAAAAAGGTAAAGAACATAGGAGATCAGATTAAGAGGGATTGAGAAGATTGATCTGCCTCCACCAACTGGTGTATTTCCGCCACTTGGACACGTGGAAGATCTGAGGAGGAGGCTCTGACACTAGCCATAAGGATCAAGGAAAAACCCTCTGGAACTCCTCGTCTTGCCAAGACTCACCAGAGAGATCCACGCAAGAAACTGAAACAACTGGGGATTCTCGTGAAGTAGACACCTCAGAGAGAGGAGGTCCGGAACTAGGGGCAGTTGATTTGGATGAGCTACTGACAGTTCCAGAAAGTCTGTGAACAGTGACTGGCGAGGCCACAGATGAGCGATGAAGAGTAGGCAAGCCGGCTTGGACCGTACTTTGGACAGAACAGTAACGTGGTTGGAGGAAAGGCATACAACAGGGCAGGAGATCAACTCATCGACAGAGCATCCACAGAGAATGCTTGAGTGTCCGGAAACAGACTGACAAGCAGAGGACCCTGATTGTTGCTAAAAATCGCAAACAGATCCAGATGGAAGCCCCCCCCAGTAGGGAGGACAGGTGCAGAAACCCCAACCTGCTGAGGGACCACTCTGTGACCAGAGGTTGAGAGTGAGACAGATCATCTGCAAGAACAATCCGCTTGGACTGAATGTGTTCAAGTTTTCAGTAGCTGCTGCTTTACAGTGTGGACGTCAAATAGGTTGTGATGATTTTGATGACTGTGAGGGGACAGCAAATTTTGTATCTGTTATTGATTTGTTTGATTTGTTTGAATCTTTTTTAAGACAGCGATTCATGCCAGACATCCCAGGGATCTGACTGATGGACCTGTGATGTGACAAAACAGCTGAATCTGTCAAATACTGCATAGAATGGACTAGTGATTGCCCCCTTGATAAGGAATGTCAGACATCCCTGTGAAATTGTCGCAAGGCAGGAGGACAACCTGACCCTGAAGGAGCAGGCAAAATTGCCTGATGCTCAGTCGAACAGCATGAGCTTCCAGAACATTGATGTGCAAGGCCTGAAAGGTTTTCCTATAGGTAAATAACCCACCTGGAAGTGAACATTCGCAAACATTAAACGACTGTTCATATAATGTTTGTTTGCTGTTCGGAATGTTTTGAACATTCATGCAATGTTCATGATGTATGTGTTCAAGTAGATGCGAACCTTTTAAAACATTAAATAACTGTTCCGCGAATGATTGTTTCATGTTCTGTTTGTTTGCAAACATATGTAAAATGTTTATGATGTGAGCATAAACTTTGCCACAGAATGCCACAGATGGGTCCGTCCCGGTGATCCCCAGGGTCTGCCCGAGGCGAGGGGGCCGATATCCCAGTCCCGTTAAACATGGATGTAGTTATAAAGCTTAGTTATAAAGACGTGGTATCAGAATGTTATACATCTTTTCCTCGCACTTGCTTAGACTGAGCAAGAGGAAACCGACCGGCTGGCCAAACACTGGCCCTTGGAGTTGCACGTGCACAAAGGATGCTCATACACTCTCAGAAAGAAAGGTTCTTTGAAGAACTAAAAAGGGTTCTTCAGCTTGTCAGAAACACAGAACCCTTTTTTGCTCTCTGAAGAACCCGACTGCAGGGTTCTTGGGAAGTTTTTCAAAGAACCGCATTAGTCTTCACAGAAACACTCGGAGGTTTTTCACGAACCATTTACAGTTATTCAGGGAACCTGCAATCTCTTTTAGTCCATTGTTCTACAGAGAACCTTAAAAATTCATCTATGGATTCTTTAGAGCACCGACTCAGGATCTAATATATATGAATTTTGAAATGAAATGAATTTTGAAATCACATACATACATTGAGACTGGAATATATACAATTAACGAATCATTAAAAACATTCAATATTACAAACATTTTCCAATGAATGAGGGGGAGATATGAGGAAGGCAGAATAATGAAAAAGCTGAACCAACTCAGTTCTGAAGGCTAATATGATAAACACATGTAAAGTTTTAGGAAGGTCCATGGATTTTTTTTTTTAAATGAAGTGTGGTGACTGGTCCATGGTCATCTGGGCTAAACCAAAACCTACTCCGTTCTAAAGGCTAATATGATAAATACATCTGTAAAATCAATTCATAAACACATCTGTAAAGTTTGAGGATATTTAAAAAGTGACAGGCCAGAAATGAATTATGCATTTTTATGGGGAAGCGACACGGTGACCGGAACATGGTAGTTGAAGCTTAACCAAAATCTAACCAGTTCTGAATGCTTATAAACACATCTGTAAAGTTGAAGGAAGCTATATGGAATATTAAAAAAGTTATGGTTTGTAAACTAATTGGAAGTAGGCCCTTGTTATTTGCGATGGTTTTGTTCCTGCTTCTCCCACAAATAATCCGTGAGTTCTGTTCCCGGAAGTAAAACCACATGTATCTTATTACCACCCTGGATTTACAATAAGCCCAGGCGGAGACATAGCAGGCGGGGAAGGGTTGAACGATGACTCTGGCACTTGGTTTCACTTCTGGTTATATTGCTTGCAAATCTCTGCGAAACAAGATGGACCAACTCCATACTCGGATTGCAATGCAGAGGGATCTACAGGTCTGCACCATGCTGTTTCTGTGAAACATGGATCGAGGAGAGTACACCCGACAAGGCAATTTGGGTACCGAATTCAATGTTCCGAGATGATTCTCTTCATTCCCAGCTGATTTATTCTCCCTTGCACTCCCATCTGAGGTACTAATGAACAAACATATTAGTTCTACATGACATGTATTTCTACATACACAATTTATATATGAAAGAACTTTGAGCTTGTTCTCCTACAATGGTATGAAAAAGTATCTGAACCTTTTGGAATTTCTCACATTTCTGCATAAAATCACCATCAAATGTGATCTGATCTTTGTCAAAATCACACACTATAAAACACACACCTGATAAGAATTGTCTTGATGAGAAGCATTGTCTGATGTGCACCATGGCTTGCTCAAAAGAGCTGTCTGAAGACCTGCGATCAAGAATTGTTGATGTGTATAAAGCTGGGACATTTCCTTATACAAAACCATCTCTAAAAATTTGGATGTCCATCAATCGATAGTCAGAGAAGTTGTGTACAAATGGAGAGAGGTTGGCACTGTTGCTTCTCTCCCAAGGAGTGGCCGTCCACCAGAGATGATCCCAAGAGTTCAGCGCAGAATACTCAGAGAGGTAAAAAAAAAAACCTAAAGTGTCTGCTAAAGACTTACAGAAATCACTGGCACAGTCCGATATCTCTGTGCACACATCAACTATGTGTAAAACAATGGCCAAGAATGGTGTTCATGGGAGGACTCCAAGGAGGAAGCCACTGCTGTCTAAAAAGAACATTGTTGCTCGTTTAATGTTCGCTAAAAAGGCACTTGGACACTCCACAGAAGTTTTGGCAAAATATTTTGTGGACTGATGAAACCAAAGTTGAATTGTTTGGGAGGAACACACAACGTCATGTGTGTAGGAAAAATGGAACAGCTCACCAACATCAACACCTCATCCCCACTGTGAAGCATGGTGGAGGGCGCATCATGGTTTGAGGCTGTTTTGCTGCCTCGGGGCCTGGACAACTTGCAATCATGAATGGAAAAATGAATTCAAAAGTTGATCAGGATGTTTTGCAGGAAAACCTGAGGCCGTCAGACAGTTGAAACTAAAAAGAGGATTAATGCTGCAACAAGACAATGATCCAAAACACTGAAGTAAATCAAGAAGAACAAAATACACGTTCTGGAGTGGCCAAGTCAAAGTCCAGACTTGAACCCCATTGAGATGCTGCGGCATGACCTTAAGACAGCGATTCATGCCAGACATCCCAGGGATCTGACTGAACTACAGCGGTTTTGAAAAGAAGAATGGGCCAAGATGAGTCCTGATCGATGTGTGTATGAACATTTCTTGAAATATTCTGTTGCATGCTGCTTAATGAGACTGCAAATGAATGTCTACAACTCAACGAGACGCTTATCAGTCAGGTGGTTGGATTTTCAGACCTCGATGGAAACGCATTTATGACCTACAATGCTCATGTTAATCTGCACTTTCCAGCAGTTGTTGCTTGTCATGGCAGTCTTGATCATGTTAGTGCCTACCCTTTTGAAAATCATTTAGGTCAGCTTAAGAAGTATGTGACTTCATCCCACAACCCTCTGTTTGCAATGATGAAGGGCATGGAGAGACGGCAGAATGTTGAGAGTGGTAAAATCTTGAGGCAACCCGCAGGGAAGAGAGCTAAATGTAAACAGTATTGTAGAGTTGAATCATTTTTTGAGGCACCTGTTAATTCAATAGACATTGGCTGTTACAGTGTTGTACTGAGTGACTGGCACTTGATCTACTTGAAATTAAAGGATATGCGAGGCCTCAGACGTGGTATGAAGATCAACCTTTGCGGAATGCCTGGTTTAACAGACGAGCTGTGTTCATGGCACGACTTCACAACCAGCAAGTAGTTTACTCTAGTTCACTCTAGTAGTTAACTTTATATTTACACAACAGCTTTTATTGATAATGATAGAATTTAGTGTCCATTGTCCATTGATGTCATACAATTTCTCTTGGCACATGCAAAGCATTGCTTATTAAGCTGTTTTCTATCTTCCATCCATGCATTTCTCTACTGGGTTCTAAAGAAAAACTGATGTCAAAATATGAATAATTCGAACACCCTAATGTAGCAACTACTAGAAAATCAGACAGAAATTTATTCATAGAATAACCAAATTCCCTTAGTAGTCATTTTAAATGAACAATTGCTTCTTTTTTTGACAGTGTTGCAAATTATCGATTGATTTTTATGGCCAATTCTTTTCAATTATAAATTGCTGAATTTTTTATATGACTCTGTATTATCTTGCCATGTCAATGTTCAGTAAATTTATTAATCATGGAGCCTCACACTAGCATGACATTGTGTACGTTTTTTTTTTTTTGTTGTTTTTTTTTTCAGGACTTGCAATTATAACTGTAAACTTAATTACCAAACATAAAGTAAAACTTGTTTTTGACCTTTAAGAAGTTTCATTCATTATGTACCTTAATATTTCGAAATTTACAGATTGCATAAATGTGCTAACTTGTGAAACACTATTGTTACAGCATGTCTCATCTTGAAACTAATGAGGACCCAAGCAGTTCTCAAAGTAAGAAAAAAAGGAAAGTCACTGGTGATGGGGATTCTCACTCAGAAAAAAGAAAATCCAGCAGAAAAATCTGCAAAATGATTGCAACAGATGTAAGTTTCTTTCAAGCATGAGGCACTTGATCAGGCAATTTGATAATTTGTTCAATACGGTATTCTAAAAATAAATGTAAATGTATAAAATATGTAAAATTTTCTCAAAATACATGCCATGATGGAATTTAAATAACTGTATAAATATTAGTAATATACTACATGGCCGGGTTGCAGGGTATAGGAGATTCTGAAATTAAAAATGAAAGTTGTATAAACTTGTGGCGGCACAGTGGCATAGTGGTTAGCATGTCCGCCTTACAGCGAGAAGGCCTGGGTTCGATTCCCGGCCTGGGTGTTTCTGTGTGGAGTTTGCATGTTCTCCCCATGCATGAGTGGGTTTCCTCCGGGTGCTCCAGTTTCCTTCCACAATCCAAAGACATGCACAGTAGATTAATTGGCCGTGAGTTCACATTGTGCAGAAGGCAATGGCAAACCACTGCACTAATCCTGCCAAGAAAACCTCTATGAAGATGATAACCAGGGCGTTGTCCTTCATGGCGGGTCGCCAATGGTCGTCCTACGACTCAGGCACTCGATAGATAGATTAACTTGTATGTACATAAAAATATCCATTTTTATTGAAATTTTTAGAAAGAGAAGTGGGGGTAAATCAGCGAACAAGTATTTCAAGAATTATTAAATACATGATAATCATGCAAGATTTTTGCTTTGCTTTGCAGAAGGAATGGTGCCTCTTCTATTTTAATGTAGGAGAAACATCCATGTACAGTGTACCAAAAATCATGGGTTTCTGCAAATACCAACATAAACAAGCCCTTAGGTAATGGACGCTATGACATCTACCACAAGTGTTGGTGGCCAAAAGAAGACAGCAAGGATGCCACAGCCACTGCTATGAACATGCTTATCAGAAACTGCAGTGAGCCTGACTGCGACAACTGGGTACAGCATAGGGGCAAGTCACTGGGTGTCTTTCAAGACTTCGAAAAGTGTGAGGCTGCCCTTGCTAGACATCTCGCTGTCTCCTCCACGGACAGTGAAGCTCTTGGCAGACCTGCAGCAAAGAAACAAAGCTCTGATCGTATGATGGAAGGTGTTTCCCATACTTCCAGTAAAATGACATGTTTGTATTCATATTATATGTATGATTAAATTTTTGGCAGAAATATTTGTGTGTAGTAACAATGGGAAAAAAAATGTGTTCTCTAGAAGTTTTATATGATTGTTACTGACATATACATGTACTTCACATATTATGCAAGTTACTGGCTTTGTAATATAAATATGACAAAAACAAATCCGTCAAATAATTGTCATGATTTTAAATTTAATATTTTCCTGTATATTAAAGGTGGGTTATCAAGTGTTTACTTTCTTTTCACAAGGAACTTCAGCAGTCCTTGGCAGACAGTCAACACCTTCAGGGTGTGTGCCATGCAGTTCTGTTAAGAGAACAGTATCGACAGAGATGTCTGGTAAAGGACAGCAGTGCCAAAATCGCATGAGGATATTTTGGAATCTACAGGTATGCATAATTATTGGGTTCTTAGATATGTTTTAATCCTTTTCAATAATATTTTAAATATCTAGAATGTGCAATGTGTGTTACTAATTGTGTATGAATTCCAGGGGAATGATGAGCTTCAGAGTCTTAAGGCTAATAACTATAAAAAGGGTCATGAAACTATGCCAGTTCTCTGACTTACACTATTGCTTATTGTTGTTTAGAATCAGTTATGCTTTTCATGTAACTAAACACAAGAAAACGCTGTCTGTGCTTTATGAAACTTGTATGTTCTTGTATTTCCTTACTTTTTTGTGGAATGAAGTGATATTAAATTTGTTCTATTAAATTTTGTTTGTCTCCAGAAAATTCACCAGAGTTCAGACCATGACGTCGTCTGGCAAACATCTTCTCAGAAGATGCTATGTCCACTGGACCCAACATTGAGCCCATTCAGGAATTAATTTATGAACTACCAACAGATCTCGAAGGCAACGGAAACACTAATACTATGAAGAAGATTTTGAAAGCTCTCAATGCCAACATGCAGTTATTCATGGTGTGTTTTACTTCTCTGTATTTTCTTTTTGTAACTTTTTTTAAGATACAAGGATTAATAACAAATATAAATCTAGTATTTTCACTGTTGCTACATGTTAAACTTTGTTGTTGCTACCATACAAAGTGTTATTTAGTTTCATCCTGACAGTCTTGAGCAATAATGCCAGAATATTTTGAAGTTCAATTACTTTGTTTACTTTATTACTTGCCATTAAAGGATTGTCTTGCCTCACATTGTTTCTGAGAAAGTATCAATTATATATTTCTAAAACAAATAATACTTTGTAATACTGTTTATTTTAGGATTTTGTAAAATTATAGTTGATCACGAAGTGGGAATTTTGGTATTGAGCTTTCAAATACATTTATTATTTTATATTGTGTTTCAGGATAATCAAAATAAAATTATCCAAGGTATGAACGAGCTGAATGAGAAGAACAATGATTTGAAAGCACCGGAACCTGGTAATAGTACTATGCAGACCCTTCCAGATCCTTCGCAACATCATCCGAAAGATGGCGAGCTCAAAGAAAGAGGTGCGGGAAAAGGTCGACTACAGACAATGTCTGGAAATGCTGGGATTTCCAGTATCTTCCCCTGAAGAAGTAAGTGAATATACATTCTGTTTGTCTCGTCTAGTCCTTGTCAAAATCACAAGGAAGAAATAATTTTGTATAGTGAATGAATTTGAAAATAGGGAAAGGTGTTTCTTTAAATCTATACAGTGGTATGAAAAAGTATCTGAACCTTTTGGAATTTCTCACATTTCTGAATAAAATCACCATCAAATGTGATCTGATCTTTGTCTTACTTGAGTAAAGTGTAACGTACCTCCACCACACATGGGTAATGTCGCAGCCAGGTCCTATATGGGGACTGTTTGTTTATTTATTTATTTATTTTAGTTATGAACAAATTTTGATGAGGGTTTTTTTTTTAAATTTTTTTTTTTTTGCGGGTCAAAGTACATCATTTGATTTTGGAAAATTTCTGTATCAATATTTTTAAAGGATTCTTCAACATTGTGAGATTGAATGATTGTCATATTACAGCAGGTCCAGCGGCCAATATTGTATATTGATAGACGTTGGCATGCTCCAGATACTCTTCTATTTACTCATGTGTTTACAGTTGTTCTATCTTCCAGCTTGCAGTATATTCTAAAGTCCATGCATGTGACCTCATTAACAGAAATAGCTCTCACATATGCATAATTTATACTATGGGTATGGGTTGACCTTTCAATTTCTATCTTCCTTTCGGCTTTTTCCCTTTTACTCGGTAGTTGCCACAGCGAATCATCTGATTCGCACGTTTGATTTGGCAGAGGTTTTTACGTCGGATGCCCTTGCTGTCACAACCCTTTTAGCAAGGGACAGAAACACGCTGACGGCTTTGCAGCCTACTCTTTACGAAAGTCAGCAATGGCTCTTTTACATGCCTCTCACCATAGACAGTGAGAGAATGGCCCACCTTTGATAACCCAGTTAGCTGCACTGGGGGATGGGTTGACCTTTCAATGTCACTCAAATATTAGTAATTTCAATTTGATCTTGGGAAATTTCTACCTCCAATAATCTGTCACCTCCTTGCTTTGACTTCTTCGTTGATCTCGTCATTCAAGAATCAAAACATATCTTGGAATTCGAGTAGTGGCCACAGAAAGATTCCTAAAAATCCGTACACGCACTGCAAAAAAAAAAAAAAATCCAGCAGATTTTGTTGTCAACAATGTAAACAGCAACATAAAAAAAATCCCTGTAAACTCTAAATGTCTTTTTAAACTATTATTATTATTATTATTATTATTATTATTATTATTATTATTATTATTTGTTTATTTATTTATTAATGGGATCACTGTAAACAAGTTAAACACAGAAATAGTCTCATTGAAACAAAGTTGTTGTTTTTTTGTTTGTGTTTTAAAATTGTGCTGAATCTGAGGGCACTTCAATAACCGAAGGCCAAGGACTTGCCAAAGATACACTGGTATGAAAAAGTATCTGAACCTTTTGGAATTTCTCACATTTCTGCATAAAATCACCATCAAATGTGATCTGATCTTTGTCAAAATCACACAGATGAAAAAAAACAGTGTCTTCTTTAACTAAAACCACTCAACATTTATAGGTTTTCATATTTTAATGAGGATCGCATGCAAACAATGACAGAAGGGGGAGGAATAAGTAACTGAACCCTCTGCCTAAGGAGACTTAAAGAGCAACTGAAACCAATTTTTACCAAACAATTTAAGCCAGGTGTGTGCCCAATCACTGATGAGTGGCTTAAAGCTGCCCTGCTCAAAACTCAAAAGAGCTGTCTGAAGACCTGCGATCAACAATTGTTGATTTTTCATAAAGCTGGGAAAGGATACAAAACCATCTCTAAAAGTCTGGATGTTCATCAATCGACAGTCAGGAAAGTTGTCTACAAATCGAGAGAGTTTGGCACTGTTGCTTCTCTCCCAAGGAGTGGCTGTCCACCAAAGATGACGCCAAGAGTTCAGCGCAGAATACTCAGAGAGGTAAAAAAAAACCCCGAGAGTGTCTGCTAAAGACTTACAGAAATCACTGGCACAGTCCGATATCTCTGTGCACACATCAACTATGTGTAAAACAATGGCCAAGAATGGTGTTCATGGGAGGACTCCAAAGAGGAAGCCACTGCTGTCTAAAAAGAACATTGTTGCTCGTTTAATGTTCGCTAAAAAGGCACTTGGACACTCCACAGAAGTTTTGGCAAAATATTTTGTGGACTGATGAAACCAATCATAAACCAAAGTTGAATTGTTTGGGAGGAACACACAACGTCATGTGTGGAGGAAAAATGGAACAGCTCACCAACATCAACACCTCATCCCCACCGTTAAGCATGGTGGAGGGTGCATCATGGTTTGAGGCTGTTTTGCTGCCTCGGGGCCTGGACAACTTGCAATCATTAATGGAAAAATGAATTCAAAAGTTGATCAGGATGTTTTGCAAGAAAACCTGAGGCCATCTGTCAGACAGTTCAAGCTAAAAAGAGGATGGATGCTGCAACAAGACAATGTTCCAAAACACAGAAGTAAATCAACTTCAGAATGGTTTCAGAAGAACGAAATGCACATTCTGGAGTGGCCAAGTCAAAGTCCAGACTTGAACCCCATCGAGATGCTGCGGCATGACCTCAAGACAGCGATTCATGCCAGACATCCCAGGAATCTGACTGAACTACAGCAGTTTTGTAAAGAAGAATGGGCCAAGATTAGTCCTGATCGATGTGCCAGACTGATCTGCAGCTACAGGAAGCTCTGGTTGAAGTTATTGCTGCCAGGGGGGGGGTCCCACAAAATATTAAATGTGATGGTTCAGTTACTTATTCCTCCCCCTTCTGTCATTGTTTGCATGCGATCCTCATTTAAATATGAAAACCTATAACTGTTTGGGTGGTTTTAGTTAAAGCAGACACTGTTTTTTCATCTGTGTAATTTTGACAAAGATCTGATCACATTTGATGGTGATTTTATGCAGAAAAGTGAGAAATTTCAAAAGGTTCAGATACTTTTTCATACCACTGTACATACTGCCCACACAACAGACTTGGAGAAAACCAGCACTTTCCTCTCCTCCATCAGTGCACTTCCTGGTGATGATGATGACTGACTCCTTGGCAGAAGCTCGATGGTCCTTTCTGAGCGCTTAGTGCTTCGTGCTTAGCAGCATCGTAGGCAAGGTGTTTGCACGTGTCATACTCACAACACTGTAATCCTTTGCAGAAAGAATATAACCGGAGTCACAAAGTGGATTTTGATCAGGTCGTTCAACTATATCTCTCCAACTGCTCCAAGAAAAGTGCAGAGGACAGCGTCAACCTCTATATCTGGCTTTTGTTGACCTCACTCAGGCCTTCAATCTTGACAGCCACGATAGCCTTTCCGATCTTCTTCAACGAATAGGCTGCCAACCTAAGCTTTTGAGTCTTATCAAGTCCTTTCACACAGATATGAAAGGAACAGTCAGCTTTGACGGTGCTACATCTGAACCATTCAATATTCTCAGTGGGGTCAAACCCTCTGTGCTCACCCCTACACTCTTTGGCACCTTCTTCTCTCTCCTTCTCTACCATTCCTTTGATGGTGTCTACATCCACACCAGACACGATGGAAAGCTTTACCAACTAGCCAGACTCAGGGCTAAATCCAAAGTAACATATTTCCTCATCAGAGAAATGGTGCTTGCTGATGATGCTGCCCGAGCAAGTAATACTTATGATGGTCTAAAACACCTTATGGACCACATCTCTCATACTTGCAGAAAGTTTGCTCTCATAATCGCATAAAAAAGACAGAGATCATGGCTCAGGACCCTCCAATTCCACCCTCACGCTCTATCAATGGCTCACAGTTGGCTAATGTCAATAGCTTCTGATACTTGGGTTGGATTATCTCAGACAACCTGTCTCTGGATGCAGAGATCAATGCTTATATCAGGAAAGCCTCAGGAGTGATGTCCAAACTCACTATGAGAGTCTGGGAGAACAAAAACCTGACCATTATCACAAAGCCGAAAGTGTATCAGGTATGCAGCACTCTCCTCTATGGCAGCAAACGTGGTCAACTCCACGCAAGACAAGAGGCAAAGCTGAACGCTGCACCACATGAGGTGCCCACGTTGGATACTAGGCATCACATGGAAATACAAGATCACCAACCGCCACATCCTCAGCAAAGCCAATTCCTCTCAATATTTGCCATGCTGAGCCAGAGGCGCTCGCGCTGGCTAAGAAATGTTAAGGTCAGGTCAGGTCAGGTATGAGGGCATGCGCCAGGACGGCACTTAGCGGGCGCCCACCAGCCGCCTCCACTCATCCGGCCGCCTCCTGTCGATCGACCAGGCCTGGGCGCGAGGGGCCCATACTCCTGGCAGGGCAGCCTCAGCTGCGATAACCACGCCGCACGCGTCGCCCTCGCGATCGACTCCAGCCCCTAGGATCCCGAACGGACAGGATCTGGTGTGTTGGGTCCGAAGGCGGGAAACGCGCTAAGTGTCCATAGTAGCTAACTGACGGTCGCGATCAAGCAGGATACTTATTATCGCCAAGATTCTCCGAGCACCTTCTGGTTGGTAACAAAGTCCCACCAGCGTATCCGAAGATGCGTGAATTGAAGTCGAATAAAGGAGTCCAGTCGCCGCCCAAGCTCAACTGCGTGAGCGCCCATGTCTCACTTGAGTAGAGCAAGACAGGGAGCACAAGGGAGTGAAAGACTCGGACTTTCGCCTGCCTGCTCAGATACCTCCGACCGCCACACGGTCCTGTCCAGTGAGTCCATCGCCCCATAGGCTAGACCAAGTCGACGATTGATCTCGCCCTGCAATCAGTGGAACCATGGACCATGCTGCCAAGGTAAGTGAAAGACTCACGATCTCGACTCTTCACGACCCAAAGTGATCGAAATCAACAGCAGCATCCAAGAGGTCAAAGCCTGGATCTTGGTTTTGATCCAGGAGACTCGCGAAACCAAGCGTTCCGCCTCACCCAATGAAGAGAGAGTCTCCGCCAGACATCCACTGTTTCCGCCGAAGATCACTGCATCATTGGCAAATTCCATATCAGTTATCCGAACCTCACCTAATCCACACACGCAGGCCGATCCACCTGACACTGCCGCCATGATCCAGTCCATTGCGGTAGCTGGAAGAGAGTGGGGCCAGAACACACCCCTGCCTCACTCCCGGTCTCGACCTAAAAGAAGTCAGAGGTGGAGCCCCACACCACAGCACTCTGTCCCAGAATACAGTGACGATATCAGCCGACCAAAGCCGACAGGATCCTATCAAGGATGCCCCAGAGGGCCTCCCTATGCACTGAGTCGAACGCCTATAAACTCTATATAGGCGGCAAGGAACCCCTATCAAACTCCCAGCGCCGGATAGGACGCGAGCGCCAGGATGCAGTCAACGGTAGACCTCTTTGGTGTGAACCTGGACTGTTCAGGGCGCTGGTGCGCTAAAAACTGCTGACGGATCTGTTGCATTCTCAAGTATCACCCTTCCCCTTCCAGATTGGGACAACGATGCCCCGTTTCCAGTCAGCTGGGATAACGCCAGTGCTCCACACGGAGCACATAAGAATGAACAAGCCAGCTTGTTGCCCTCCGCCAAGCGCCACACCGCCCTCCAAATTACCTCAAGAGTTGGCGGGTCGCAGCCTGGGGGAGGGTCGGCAACAAGAGTTTCAGCATACCTAATGGCTAGGCTCCGGGCCGGAGGGTCAGCACGATACAACTCCTCAAAGTACTCGGCCCAACAAGTCCTCACTTCCGATTCTTCAGTAAGGACACTAACGTATGCAGCTTTCACTGTCTGACATCGTGATGTGGACCGAGAGGCACGGAGGCTCCGCAATGCCCTGTAAGCCGGGCGAGAGTCACTCGAATTCAAGTGGCCCTTGACAGTCTCACAGAGATCGCCGACCTCAGCCTCCCGATCTCTTCGCACCACTTAGACGGCTTTGTGCTTCAGGTCCTTGGCCAGTCCAACTCTGCCGCCGAAGTCGAGCCTGTCTCGCCTTCTCGATTATGTCGATGGTCTCAGAGGAGATTGCTATTCCCGGTCGCTGGGCAACCTCGATATGCAGCCACGGATACCTCCAGGATGCAATCTCTGAAACTAGTCCAGAGAACCTCCGCGCCCGGGCACTGCGTCCAGATCCTCCAGGGATTTCTCAAGCCTACTGGCGAACTCCGGCCACATCAGGGTCCCTGAGTCGGCTTACGCCAAATCGCATTTGACGAGCCAGGGCTTTCAGGCGCCTGAAGCGGATCTTTCAGAGTCGCCACCAGAAGCCCGTGGTCTCCCCGAGAATAGCTGGGCACTTCTGAAGACACGGCAGTTCTGGACCAGCCGCCAGCCACTACCTACGGTGAACATGGTCGATCTCCTTCCTTGTCAGACGCCGCTGCTGGAGTACCAAGTCCAGCTGCGGGATCCGATCTCTGGAACCATGAGACAGCAATCTTTAAGTCCCAACTTTTGGCGAAGTCAAAAGCATTCAGGCACTTTCATCACAAGGCCCAGAGCCATGGGGACCGACACATGCTTCAGAGCTTTCATCCCGGTTAGTGCCAGTGGTCGCATTGAAGTCCCCCAGTATGATCAGAGTGTCCTTCCAGGAAACCCCCCGACACCACCGAGTTGAGCTGGTCGTAGAAGGCTTCCTTCATAGATCGATCACTTACCCCGGGTCGGGCGCTGGGACACTGCGACAATAGAGAGCGTCCCCACTGTGTGAGTCACCCTCAGTCGCATAATATGCTCGTTGACCAGGACCACCTCCGATACCAAAGGAGCCAATCGATCAGCGACGGCGACGGCAACTCCCTGAGTGTGAAGACTGTCGGCCCGGTTGGTATACCCACTGACACCTGTCTCGCTGGACCCAGGCCTCTGCACCTCAGAGAGGGCCGCAATGCTGACACCAAGCAGACTAAGCTCCCTTGATACCAGAGGCAGGTGAGAGTCATCCCGCAGGGAAGTCACGTTCCATGCACCGACCCGGACCGACCGCCTCAGATTCAACCGAGGCGACCGAAAGCAGCTGGTGTCCGACACATCACTCACCCTATCACGCCCGACCTGGTTGCTCCAGGATTTCACCCCCATCATGGAGTGGGGGTCCCAGAGGCTTTTCCCCACCCCCCTCATACGAGGTTTAGTAGTGCGTTTTGCTGGCGTTTTTTTAAGAGGGCGGGGGTGCAAACCCCATCCCCCGAGGCTCCTCTAGGGCAGGGGTGTCGCTCCCTGACAGGCAAATGCCCGGAGGTACACATGCTAAGCGTATGGACAAAGTCTTCCAAAAGACCTGCTGTATGGACATATATACCTGCTGTATAGTGGTAGGTACTCACCCAGTTGGCTGCCCACAGCTGAGGTACTCTGATATCTGTAAAGGGGACCTCAAGTTAACAGGCATAGACACTGGGTCGTTTGAATCTACATCAAAGGACCGCCCAACTTGGAGAACTGTCAGTGAGGGCATCAAAAGAGCTGAGGAGGAAAGACATGAGAGACAAAGGCAGAGGACATTGAGGAGCAAGTCATCATCAAGTTTGTTGGCCAATACAGTATTCATCTGCAGCTACTACAGCAGGGACTTCCAGGATTAGGCTCTTTAGCCATCGCAGATGCTGCTCCAGTTCCACCTCATCATGGCGCAATCCACCATTTTCTAGACGGATGGAGATCAACATGCTGTAACTTTGCTGGCAAAACATCCTGTAAATTCTACATTCAATTCTTGTAAAGCGAACACACTTTGTAATTGCTGAATGTACAGACTGCTTTCACGATAACAAAAATATGCTGGGATGTTATGAGCAGTCAAGACTGCATTTTTTTTCCTTCATTTTATTTGAACAAAGAATTCAGTGTCTAACTTTAAAATGTGTAGATGCTTTTTGGGGGAAATGGAAATTTACCTTCAGATTCTCAGAGTGGCTAATATTGCACCTCAAGTGTTGCCTTCATGGAAAGACCCAGAGCACGGGTTGGGAACCTTTGATTAAGAGAGCCATATATATATATATATATATATATACACAGTGATACCTCAGCTCACTTAACATAATTGGTTCCCAGAAAGTGTGTGTGAGGCTAAAAGTCTGCCTCTCCTAACATTTATTTCCCATAAGAAACCATTAAAATGAGAATAACTGCTCCCAGGTCCCTATAAAACATAATTTTCTACTAAATAAGCCTTAAAACTACACAAAAATATACCTTATTTTATGTATAATAAATGTGCTATTGTATTGTAATTAAAGAAATAAACTGTACTGTATAATAAAGTCGTTTTATTTACCTTTTGTGATGGTAGTTGACGGTTTGATGGAATGGAGTGGGAGGAGGAGGGAGGGAGGGACTTACTGTTTGGAAGGAGTGTTTGGAACGCCTACTGTTTGGAAACATCCTTAGCCACACACGCACTCTTAATAGCTTCCTTGTTCCTTGTACTGGTACTGGGACGCTAAGTCACACAAACGCACACCTCGCTCGTTTTTTCAATGATCTCCGCCTGTGGTGGGGCTCTTTTTCGGTCCTATAATAGCAAAAGTACACTCAATATGGTCCAAAATGTCTATCAAACACAAACCACTTCCGTGACTCAAAAAGGGGTGATTTAACTGTGACGCCGTGAGCGCAAGGGGCCAACTTCTCATGGCCGCCACCGTGGGCACTGTTCGACCGCTGGTTTGGTTCGCTCACAAAACTAGTTCGCCAGCAGAGACGATATGCTCACAAATTTTATGTTCTTGAGGCGCCCTTCTCACATCTGTCAATCTTTATGTTCGTGATCCTCAGCTGCTCATTATGAGGTTTTACTGTATATATATATATATATATATATATATATATATATATATATATATATATATATATATATATATATGTCTGTGGTGCACGCATGCATGTGTAAGGTATGTGTGTAAAAGTGCAGCAAGACGAGCTTGTGCCAATCTCAAATTAAGACATTATGATGATTGTGGAACGCACTGAATGTGTTCTTGAGTTAAACTGCTGTATGATAAAGTTACGAGTAGCTCACATTGACACACTTTACTCTGCTCTTTTATTTATTTTCCTTTTTTCATCAATATTATATAAATAAATTAATTAAATCTAATCTTCTGAGGGCCAAATATATTTTTTTAATACTGAGACCAACAATTTTAGAGTATAATATGACTCTGAATTTATTTTAAACGACATTGTTTTAACAAAGTTATTTATTAATAAGAAAAGTACTTCTTACTATTAATGTGACTTCTGCTGCTGCATGGTTTTGCTGATAGCTTTGTTGTCTGGTTGATATGGAGTGAGGTTTAGCTTCATGCAGGCGTTTAGGCTTCTCTCTATTACGTGACTGCAGGTTGGTCTTGATGCTTTTCAGGTGTGAGAAGGACCGCTGCATGCGCATGTGGAGACAAACATGGTCAAAGCGACTCACATGCTGCAATGTTTATGTGACAGGAAGCGCATCCCACATAGCTGTCAACCCCTAAGATTAATAAAAAGTGAGAAGCAGGGGTCCAGGGAGCACAGCCCCCGGTCAGGTCCAGGGTGACGCCATGGTGGGGGGTGGGAGTATGGGGCGAATTTAGTTTTTCAGCGTCTTTAAGAGTGATTTTTAAGCCATTTCATGTAAGTTTTATATGTAATCATTAAACACAGATATAGGGGAAAAATACAAAATTACATACATGTCTTTAATATTTAATGATGTAATGTAAATTAAATCTTCAATGAAAGAACTAATCAAATTATGAAGTATAAACTAATAACATATCAAAAATAAGGTTGGCTAAGTTAAGTATTAATTGTAATGCAGCCGTGGGTGGGTTCACAAACCAGTGTCTCTCCCTCACGTCGGTCTGAAGCCCGGATAAATGCAGAGGGTTGCATCAGGAAAGGCATCCAGCGTAAAACAAATGCCAAATAAAATATGCGAATCACAAGAAAGAATGACATACCGGATCGGTCGAGGCCCGGGTCAACAACGACCGCCATCAGTGCTGTTAACCAACAAGGTGCTGGTGGAAATTGGACTACTGTTGGTCAAAGACGTCAAAGAAGGAGAGGCGGGAGGCGTGTCCAGAGGCAGAGAGAGAAGAGGAAAGGCATGAATCTAGGACTGAAAGTAGGGACTTTGACTGTTGGAACCATGGCAGGAAGAGGTAGAGAGCTGGCTGACATGTGCAGAGGAGGAAGGTGGACATACTGTGTGTTCAGAAGTCCAAGTGGAAAGGGAGCAAGGCTAGAAGCTTAGGAGCAGGGTTTAAGCTGTTTTTTCATGGTGTGGATGGGGAGAGAACTGGAGTCGGAGTTTGTCAGGAATGTTCTATAAGTGAAAAAAGTGTCAGACAGAGTGATGAGTCTCAAGTTAGAAATTAAAGGCGTGATGTTCTATGTTGTTAGTGCTTATGCCCAACAGGCAGGATGTGAGCGAGAAGAGAAGGAGAGATTCTGGAGTGAGTTCGATGAAGTGATGCAGAGTGCTGATATAGATCACTCTAATATATATATATATATATATATATATATATACACACACAGACACACACACACACACACACACACACACACACACACATATACATATATATATATATATCTTCTTTTCTTTCGATTGTTCCTTCAGGGGTCGCCACAGCAAATGTGCCTCCATCTCTCCCTATCCTCTGCATCTTCTACTCTTACTCCAACGACCTTCATGTTCGCCTTCACCACATCCATAAATCTTCTCTTTGGTCTTCCTCTGGGCCTTCTGCCTGGTCGTTCCAACCTCAGCATCCTACTACCAATATACTCACTCTGTAAATGTCCAAACCATCTCAATCTAGCCTCTCTGACTTTGTCTCCAAAACATCTAACATGTACTGTCCCTCTGATGTACTTGTTTCTGATCCTATCCATCCTCGTTACTTCCAAACAGAACCTCAACATTTTCATCTCTGCTACCTCCAACTCTGAGTCCTGTCTTTTCCCCAGGGCCACTGTCTCTAAACAATACAACATCGCTGGCCTCATCACCGTCTTATACACTTTTCCCTTCATTCTTCCCGATACTCTCCTATCACACATCACACCGGACACTTTTCTCCATCCATTCCAACCTGCCTGCACGCGCTTCTTCACCTCTTTTCCACACTCTCCATTGCTCTGGATTGTTGAGCCGAAGTACTTAAAATCCTCCACCTTCCTTATCTCTGCCCCCTGTACCCTTACCGTTCCTCTTGGGTCCTTGTCGTTCACACACATGTATTCTGTCTTACTGAGACGAACCATCATTCCCCTCCTTTCCAGGGCAAACCTCCACCTCTCTAGATTTTCTTCCACTTGTTCTCTGCTCTCACGACAGATCTCGATGTCATCTGCAAACATCATAGTCCATGGAGATTCTTGTCTCACCTCGTCTGTCAGCCTGCCCATTAACATAGCAAACAAGAAGGGGCTGAGAGCTGACCCACCTTGAACTCTTCTGTCACACCGACAGCACACCTAACCACTGTCTTACATCTCTCATACATGTCCTACACCACTCTAACATACTTCTCTGCCACTCCAGACTTCCTCATACAATACCACAGTTCTTCTCTCGGCACCCTGTCCTATGCTTTCTCCAGATCCACAAAAGCACAAGGCAGTTCCTTCTGACCTTCTCTGGACTTCTCTATTAACATCCTCAAAGCAAACACTGCATCTGTGGTGCTCTTTCTTGGCATGAAACCAAACTGTTGTTCACAAATGCTGACCTCTGCCCTTAGTCTACCTTCCACTATTCTTTCCCATAACTTCATTGCATGGCTCATCAACTTTATCCCTCTGTAGTTGCCACAACTCTGTACATCTCCCTTGTTCTTAAAAATGGGCACAAGCACACTTCTCCTCCATTCCTCCGGCATCCTCTCACTCTCTAAGACCTTGTTGAATATTCTTGTCAGAAAATCTACTGCTACGTTCCCATGACACTTCCATACCTCAACTGGTATGTCATCAGGGCCAACTGGCTTTCCACTCTTCATCCTCTTCAAGGAAGGTTACTCCTCACTTCTCCCTGATTAATCTTTGCTACTTCCTGGTCCTCAACAGTCACCCCTCCTACTCTTTTTGCTCTCTCATTTTCCTCGTTCATCAGCTCTTCAAAGTACTCTTTCCAGCCTACCAGCACACTTCTTGTCATCAATCAATACATTTCCCTCTCTGTCCTTTATCACTCTAACTTGCTGCACATCTTTCCTATCTCTATTTCTCTGCTGTGCTAACCTGTATAAATCATTTTCTCCCTCCTTACTGTCCAACCTATCATATAAGTCATTATATGCCCTCTGTTTGGCCTTTGACACTGCTCCCTTCGCCTTACGCTGTGTCTCCCTGTACTCCTGTTTACTCTCTTCAGTTCTCTGTGTCCCACTTCTTCTTAGCTAACCTCTTCTTTTGTACACACTCCTGCACGTCCTCATTCCACCACCAAGTTTCCTTATCTACTTTCCTTCCAAATGACACACCAAGTACTCTCCCACCGGTCTCCCTGATCACATTGGCTGTGGTTATCCAGTCATCTGGAAGCACTTCCTGACTACCCAAGCCTGTTTGAACTCCTCCTTGAAGACAACAAGTCTCTTCCTTTTTCAGCTTCCACCACTTTGTCTTCTGCTCTGCCTTTGCCCTTTTCACCTTTCTCACCATCAGAATCATCCTGCACACCACCATCTTATGCTGTTTCGCAACACTCTCACCCACTACGACTTTGCAGTCACTGACTTCCTTCAAATTACATCGCCTACACAAGATGTAATCTACCTGTGTGCTCTTACCTCCGCTTTCATAAGTCACCCTATGCTCCTGTTTCTTTTTGAAGAAAGTATTCACCACAGCCATTTCCATCCTTTTTGCAAAATTGATCAACATCTGTCCTTCTGTGTTCCTGTCCTGGATACCAAACCTACCCATCACTTCCTCGTCCCCTCTGTTGCCTGCACCAACATGTCCATTGAAGTCTGCACCAATGACCACTCTTTCACCTCTGGGGGTCCTCTGCATCACTTCATCTAACTCACTCCAGAATCTGTCCTTCTCTTCTAGCTTACATCCTGCTTGTGGGGCATAAGCACTAACAACATTGACCATCACACCTTTAATTTCTAACTTTAGACTCATCACTCTGTCTGACAGTCTTTTCACTTCTAGAACATTCCTGACAAACCCGTCCTTGAAGATGACTCCTACTCCATTTTTCTTGCCATCCACACCATGATAAACAGCTTAAACCCTGCTCCTAAGCTTTTAGCTTTGCTACCTTTCCACCTGGTCTCTTCAACACACAGTATGTCCACCTTCCTCCTCTGCATCATGTCAGCCAGCTCTCTGCCTTTTCCTTGCATAGGTTCCAACATTCAAAGTCCCTCCTCTCAGTCCTAAGCTCACGCCTTTCCTCTTCCCTCTCTGCCTCCGGACACGCCTCCTCCCGCCTCTCCTTCTTCGACGTCTTCGACCAACAGTAGTCCAATTTCCATCAGCACCCTGTTAATTGACAGCACTGATGGCGGTCGTTGTTAATAATAAACATCAGTGATGTAACCTGAGGTCCTCGGATGTTTCGGGTCATTCAACATCAGACACCCTCGCCCAGGCGACCCAGCCATAGTTGATCAGACCCGGCTTGTGTTCAGGTGGCTTTTGCTTTCCCATGGATCTCCTGTCCTAAGCCACAGCCATCTCGAGGCTTTCTCTGCTTCCTCAGTGATCCTCTTGACGGCTCTTCTCCTCTCCATCCCCGTAATGCCCAGCACACTCAACCTCGATGGGCATATACTGAGCCTTCCAGCCCTTCATATTTCTTCTTTCTCTCATGGGCCTCATTCAGTCGGTCCTCCCATGGCACGGTGAGCTCCATCAAGATAATGCTCACCAGGAGGATGTCTGGCCTCAGGGTGGTTGAGACAACACACTGGGGGAACTTGAGTTGTTTCTCCAAGTCAACAGACAGCTGCCAGTCTTTTGCGGTTGCCAGTAGCCCCGATGGGTTCCTGGCTCCGGCGGTTTTTCCCAACTTCTCACCCGCCTTCACAAAGGTGATCAACTGAGTGGTGGGGCAGGACCGTCTGCTGCTTTTGCTGATTCCCATGCTGATGACTTCCGCAATGGGTTTCAGAACCTGGTTGTGGCGCCAGGTGGACCGCCCCTGCCCAAGGGCTCCTGGACAGCAGCTCAGAATGTGCTCCAACTACTGCTCTCCTCTGCCTGGGCACTGCGGGCAGAGGAGACTCTATTCTACCCCAACTGGAGAGATTTGATGGACTGGGCAGAATGTCAAAGACTGCTTGGTCAAGGAACTTTATTCGGTGCGGCTCTGCCCGCCAAAGCTCTGCCCATGTGAACTTTTCATTCAATGGCCTGCTCCCACCTTGTCCAGGCACCCGGCTGCCTTCGGCCGACTGCTCTGCTGCTCCTCCTCTCCTCCACTTCTGCCCTCATCTCCTCCTGCACCAATCGCCGTCTCTCCTTCCCCTTGGCCTTCTCATACTGTGTACTCCTCTCCTCCACTTCATCATCACTTCTCTTGCCTTTGTCACCTTAAACTCCTCCTCTAGTATCTCAGAGGCAGTTTGAGCTTGGTGTTGCGTCCACAGAGAGCGCTGCTACGAAGACTCCTCGGCAGACCCAGCCACCTCCTGAGGAAACTGATAACCTTCCTGTCTCGGCCCTCCATGATCGAAATTGGAACCTCGTCGAAGAGTAGAGATCACAGCACTTTGGGCAAGAGTTGCTTGGTGAAGCCATCGGGGTTGGCAATGAAGGATGCCCACTTCCTGGTCCTTTCCTTTCGCCCCTCGAGGTAAGTGGGTGTCGGGCGCCCGACAAGGCTCCCGACGGTGGAGACCCCCGAGGTTTCAGTGGTCGCCTGTCCGAGATCAGTTTGTCTCGGCATGTCTCCAGTAGTTACCCATGACAGAAGGGCGAGTGATCGAGACACGAGCTGTACCCCCTCGTTGGAGATAAGACACTGCCCTCTCACTCTGACTCAGGGTCGGGTGAATAGGGCGAGCACGTATGAAGTCCGACGAACAATCGCGACGACTTGAGGAATTCCCTCTCTGAGAATTCTGTGAAGTATTTAACAAGGCTGAAAGTCCGAATGGAACCACTCATGTCAAGATTGGCTATCCCTCATTCCATTCTGGAGTTGCTCATGTGAGAGGCATTCTTGTTGCTCCCTGTCTCGGGGCCCAAACATTGAGATTCTCTCCGGTCAATGAAAGGGTAGCTTCTCTCTGCCTTTGGTTGGGGGGACTGGTCCTGAATGTTTTTCATGCTTAATGCAGCAAATGCAGTTCTGAGTACCCACCAACCTTTCTGAGAACGCTCTGTTCGGAGACTCACATTGGTGTCCTGGGAAACTTCAACTTCCATGTGGGCAATGATGAACTGACCTGGAAATGTGTGATCAGTCGTAAAGGACCCTCCAGTCTTCACCCGAATGATATTTCACTGATGGACTCATGTGCTCAGCAGTTTGTCAATCAATGGTATTCACAAATGCACTTTTGGCACCAAAGACACTCGAGGTCACAGTTTGATAATCAACTTTGAAGTCGTGTCACTGGATTTGATGAGCACCATGTGGTGAGCTGGCTTTGATGGCAGGGGCATCCCTGCCCAGACCTGGTAGACACAGGCCACCCTCTGGTTGCGGTCTCCTGGTAACGTTTGGTGGAGTCTCCTGTCAGAGAGGCCTTTGACTCTCACCTCTGGACAGCCATGTTTTGAAGCAGGCGAATGGCATGAAATCCAGATGGGCCATGTTTCGTGCCTCCATTGCTGAGGCGGCAACCAATAGCTGTGGCCAAAAGGTGTCAGTACTTGCCGTGGTGGTGTCCCCCCCAACCCAGTGGTGGACAGCTGTGGTGAAGGGAGACATCCAGCAGAAAACGGAGGCCTGTCACATCTTTTTGGCCTGTGGGACCCCGAGACACGCAGGCAAAAATTGCTCCAGCCCAAGGCTGCACAGATGCAATATATCAGCCAAAGGAGGAGTTCGGTGAGGGCCAGGAGAGGATTTATCAGTTGGCCTCAAAAAAGGTTCTGGACGACTCAGGACAGGAAAGCAGTTGTCCACAAATACTGCTTCGAGTGGAAGTGGGAAGCTGCTCACCTCGACTGGGGATCAGGAGGTAGAATAAATAATTTGAAAGACCTCCTCAATCTCACTATCATGGAGCAAGAAGACCTTGGGGATGTGGACCATCACTGAGGACAAAAAGCTTCTCTGTGGTCGGGCTCCGGGGGTGAATGAGGTCTCAGGGCTCTGTATGAAGTCGGATGGTCCTGGTGGAGCTTTTTGTCCTGAATGACCTGAGCTCCAGTAATCTGCAACATCACGTGTTTATCGGGTTTGGGCATACCTTTGGATTGAAAAACTGGTGTGACCAGAGGTTGTGTTCCAAGTATCATGGAATCACACTTTTCAGCCTACCTTGGAAAGGCTATCCAGGGATACTGGAGAGGACTGTTTAACCAACAGTTGAACTTGAGATTCTGGTAGTTTTTGTCTTGGCCATGGCACTGTTGACTTGACGCTCCATAGAATCTTAGAGGGGGCTTTGAAGTTGGCCTAATCTGGCCACATGTGTTTTGAGGATTTGGAGAAGGCTTTCTTCTGTGTCTTTCGGGGTATTCTGAGGGGCGTGCTCATGGAATACAGCGCTCCGAACCCGTTGCAATGGGCCATTCAATCACCACAGCAACAGAGACAGAATTTTGTCTGTATTCGTAACAACAGATCAAATTTGTTTCCAGTGAGGCTCTGAGTATGCCAAGGCTGTCCTTTTGTCATCGATTTTGTTGATAATTTTTAAGAACAACATTGCTCCGCGTAGCATTGAAGGGTTCTGGTTTGTTGGCACTCAGATCTTTTCTCTGCTTTGTGTGCATGGCATGTCCTTTTGGCTTCATCTCAACGTGGGATCTCCGGCTCTCATTGGAGCGATTCAGAGTCGAGGACAAAGTCGCTGTGATGAAAATCATCATCTCCAAATCCATGGCCATAATTTTCAGTCAGACAAGGGTGGAGTGCACACTCTAGGTCAAAAATGAGGGCCTGACCAAAGTGGAGGAGTTTAAAGGGTCTTGTTCAAGAGTGAAAAAAGGATGAAGCGGGAGGTTAACAGACGGATCACTGTAGTTTCTGCTGTTGAACAGAGCCAGTACCGGGTCCATCGTTGTGAAATGGGAGCTGAGACTCAAGGCAAGGCTCTGTTTCCCAGTTAATCTGAATTCCAAACCTCACCTCTGGTCACAAACTGTGGGTATTGACCGAAAGAACAAGATCGCGGACAATCAGTTCGTTCACCCTCTAAGGCTCTCCCTTAAAGACAAGGTCAGAAGCTCTCCCATCCTCAGAGAGCTTGGAGGAGAACCACTGCTCCTCTACATTGAGAGGGGTCTCTTCATGTCTCTTCGGGCATGCTCCAGGAGTACAGCATTCCAGACCCGTTGGTCTGGGCCATTCAATAGTTGTCTTACTGGAGCCAGCATTTGGTCTGTATTGGAAAAAACAGGTTGAATTTGTTTCTGGTGAGGGTTGGAGTCTGCCAAGGCTGTCATTTGTCACTGTTGAGGGGCTCCGGTTTAGTGCTCATCGGATCCTGTCTCTGCTTTTTTTCTGATGCCGTTTTCATTTTGGCTTGATCAAGCTGGTACCGCCAGATCCCATTGGAGCAATTCCCAGTTGACTGCTGAGCAACTGGGATGAAAATTTGCACCCCCAAGTCTGAGACCATGGTTCTCAGTCAGACAAAGGTCACACTCCAGGTCAAAAATGAGTTCCTGCCGAAATAGAGGAGTCCAAATCTCGGGTCTTGATCACAAGTTTCGGGAAGGGTGGAGCGGGAGAATGACAGACAGATCGTTGCAGCCTCTTCTGTCAAGCAATGCCTGTGTCCATTACGATGAAGAAAGAACTGAGCTGCAAGGCAAAGCTATCAATACTAATTGATCTATGTTCAAACCCTAACCGATGTTCACAAGCTTTGGGTCGTGACCAAAAGAACAAGATCGCACATACAACCTGCTGAAATGAGTGTCCTTTGACGGGCAACGGCGCTCTCATTGCGATAAGAGGAGTATCCAAGGGAGAGCTCAGAGTAAAACCACTGCTCCTCTGAATTGAGATGGGCCAGTTGATATGGCTCAGGCATCTGATCAGAATGCCTCCAGGCATCTGATGAGAAGAGACCCCGGGGTCGAGCTGAAACACGCGAAAAGACCTATATCTCTAGGCTTGTCTGGGAACATCCTGGTGTCCCTCTGAAAGAGCTGAAGCTGGGGAGCTATCTGGGGAGCGTGACGTCTGGAACTCATTTCTGCCCCTGCAATGTAACCCCGGAAAAACGAGAAGGAGGAGATGATGATGATGATGATGATGATGATGATGATGATGATGATGATGATGATGATCTGAAAGTGGATTTCACCGATCATACTGCTCAACTTCTCTTGGAAAGTTTACTCCAAGGTGTTGAAGAAGGGGCTCTGACTCCTTGTCATACTTTTGATTCAGTAGAAACAGTGTTACTTTTGTTTGGCTATGGAACATTTGACCAGCTCTTTTCCCATTTCCTGAGGGGATAATGAAAAATTGACCATTCACTCAATCTGTGTTTTGTTTGATGTGGAGAAGACCTCTGACAATATCCATTGGTGATGAACTACACTGTCCTTGTATGACGGCTGTATCTTGCACTCTATATATATATATATATATATATATATGTCCCAAATTCGACTGTCACTGAAACAAGAAGTCGAAAGGTTATTTCTGAGATCACTCTGCACTGAGAAGGTTGTTCCACTGACACTGTCCAGGACTGTGACAGAATTGAGAGAATCCAAGGAACAAGCAGGTTGACTCACACGCAGGTCGACTCACTTCTTGTGTGCGTCTTTCTGTGTCATCAGCAGGTAGCTCAGGATCCTCAGTGTTTCACCCCTGAACCTGGACACTTTACCTGAGTGGGGCAGTGAAGGCCGGTTGTGAAAGTCCGAACCCACAGAAGGATGCCAGTTCTTGTTTCGCTTCAAACACAGCCTTCTGAAACAACTCTCAGCGACTGCACCAATCTCCTTGATGGCTTGCTTCACCTGGTTTGGAAGCATGGCTAATTTCTGAAGGAAATAACGTGCTGATGAAAACGGGAAACCTCTGTATCCGACTTCCAGAGGGAAAACAACTGCATGCCATCATTTTAACTGTTCTCCATCGATCAAATCTTGGTATTTTTTTTATTTAGTTGATGGGAAATATCAAGTCTTCCTTCCCAGGGAACTGTGAGATTGATTCTGAAGCTCGACTTAGAGTATTTTTAACATAAGACTGGAATCTGGTCGCAGTAATGTTGTTGCCACCTCTTTTGGGTAAACTAATCTTCTCCCAAGGTCAACCTGCATCTTCCAGTCTCATGGCCCTTGAAGGATTGAATGGGTCTGAGTAAGCTTCACAGACCCTTTCGGTGTGGGGGTTTCCTTCTTTAACAAAGCGCACAAGTTGTGATGGCAATGTCACTGTTTTGTTTGCCTTCATTTTTTCTTGGTTGTCTCTATAAGAACTTTGTCTCCATCTGTACCTTCCATCTGTGAGTGACTTTGGAGATGCTGATAGGATATGGTTCAATGTGCAAAAGTTCATACCGTATTGTTTGCATATTGCGCTGTCTTCTATTCCCCAGATCTTAAAAAAGGTTGCTTGAAGTTGGCAACAGATCGGTGAAAGCTCTGAAAAGGAAGTTTAGTTTCCCCTCGCTGGTTTCCCAGAGTTCTTTCCATGATAGGGGTCGATCGAATGCAGACTCCCTCTGAGCCCAACTGCCCTGATTTGGGAGCCCTGCTTTTTCTGTTTCCCGTACATGTTGTACAACTAGCCCCCTCTTCTGTTTATTATTGGCTCTGCTCCAATAGAGGGAATGGTCATTTTTCAGACCAAATACGTCCCTTGCACACTGTCCCAACCCCCTCTTGATATTTTAGTTGTTCTTCCACAACTGTGACTGCTCTCTGATGCTTCCACTTATTTCAGCTCGTGATGGTTTCTCCTGATAGTTTTACCTTCTTGTTTTTGGATGTGCATCGCGTGTTGTGTTTTTGCGACCTTGAATTCTTCTACGAGAAATGTCAATGGTAGTGTTAGTTTGGCAGTTCAGCTGTACATATTGATTGCACTGAGACAAGGAGGAACCCACACTCATCTTCCAAGAAATTTGCTGCAGTATTTTCCCGTGGCTTCAACTGCAGGCATGGGAATGTCATATAGCAAGAAGGGCCACAGTCTTGGTATAATGACGTACTGGAAGCACTGCACCTTGAAGCTCTCCTGCAATTGGTCATTGTCGATCTCATGAAGCCAGTTCTTCATTTAAAGTCACAGAAAATAAAAGCCCATCTAACATGAAGAATATGTCTTTAATTGCTTACCACATCAAAATCTCCACAAAATGAGCCAGGCAGGCATTGAAAATTCAACTTTTATGACTTCGATCATGCAGCTTCTTGGTATCCGCCATTTTCTACGAGTCACGTGATCGAAACAAGGTCAGTGACGTCAGTGGTGCCGAATCCACCAAACACTCGGTTTGTCCTCAGACGAGTACACACCTGCCTTTGACATTCATTTCGATGAGCCCAACAATCTTCCTGTTAATCTCCAGACCAAGCTGTGATTATAAAGTTACTGAGCCACCTTTCAGGTTTCCTCCATCTGCCACTGTCCCTTATCCTTATGCTCCATATCTTGGTTGCTCCAACACTTCTATAATTTCCATTTCATTTTTCCAGGAAAACACAATACAGTGCCAGTACTTCATAGTAATAATACCGGAGATTTGGCTCAGTTGGTGGAACGTCCGCTTTACCCTCCGGAAGGTCGGAGTTCGAACCTGGCCATAAGAACCATGGCCTGCTTGGCACTCAGAATCAAAAGGATCGAACAATGCCAGTGCATTGAGCCGCCCGGTGGCGACAAGCGCATTGAGCATACGCATGGATGAAAGATATAAGCATCCAGAATAAAACTATATAATAATAATAATAGTAATATTTACTCACAGTAGTAATAATAATAATAATAATAATAATAATAATAGTAGTAGTTACTGGTAAGTTACTAACTAGTAGTTATTGGTTTGTTCATTCATCGACTCGATATCGAGTAGCAACACAAACAACACAGTGTCTAAGAGGCAGGGTGATGTGTCCAAAGGTTTAGGGTGATAAAGATGGACACCAGTGAGAGGGGGTCGTGTTGGTAGATTGGTCAGCTCGAGCCTTGCGTGTTTGACGTTTATCTTTGGCTGCGTTCGAACGTTTGTTCTCTGAGTGGATGACACCTTTGTGTGAATCAGGTTGCGCCAAGGTCTGTCAAATGCTGCGGTTTCCCACGTTGCAACATCGATGTTGAAGTCCTTCAGGTATGCTTTGATGGAGTCTTCATAGCGTTAGCGCTGGCCTCCTACTTTCCTGCTACCACAACTGAGTTCACCGTACAGTAACTGCTTGGGTATCCTGGAGTCTGATGTACGGCAGACGTGTCCTGCCCATCGTGTCTGAGCTTTGCGCATGATGGTAAGAACGCTGCGGAGGTCTGCTCTCTCCAGAACCTCTGTGTTTGTGATCCTATCTTGCCAGCAGATAGATATTAAAGATGTTTCGAAGACAACGGAGATGGAACTGCTGGAGAAGTTTCTCGTGTCTGCTGTAGATGGTCCAAGATTCACATCCAGAAAGAAAGTTTCGACGACTGCTCTGGACACTTTGATCTTAGTGTATTGTGAGATACCTCTTCGTTCCCAGACTGACTTCTTCAATCTCCCAAAAGTGCTGCTTTTGCCTTCGCAATGCGGTTGCTGACTTCAGCATCGATGTTGGCGTAGCGAGAGACAGTGCTGCTGAGGTCGGTGAAGTTTTCCACATCTTGAAGTCGCTGTCCCTTCACTGTGATGTTTGATTCCTGGTTTTCCTGGGGCGGGCTGATACATCACTTCAGTCTTCTTGATACTGACGGTGAGGCCGAAGTTGTCGCAGGCAGACGAGAATGCGTCCATTTCCTGTTGCATTTCTTGCTCATTGATGGCACTGAGGGCAGAGTCATCAGCAAAGAGCAAATCACGAATCACAGTCTCTTTGACTTTAGTGCCGGCCTGAAGACGTCAGCGGTTGAACAGCTTTCCGTCACACCTGTACTTGATGGGGATGGCGAGGGGAGTCTCCTGAAAGGCATCGGTCAGCATCGCCGAAAACATCAAACTGAACAGTGTAGGGGTGAGGACACAGCCTTGTTTAACGCCATTTGACACATGAAAGAGATCGGAGGCGTTTCCATCGTCAAGAACACGGGCCATCATTCCGTCGTGAAATTGTCTGACAATCTTCATGAACCTGTCCGTGCAGCCAAACTTCGACATGATCTTCCACGGTCCCTCTCTGCTCACAGTGTCGAAGGCTTTTGTTAGATCTATGAAAGTGATATAGAGATCTTGACTTTGTTCCATACTTTTCCCCTAAATCTGACGGGAAGCAAAGGTCAAGAGTCCCTCTACCTGCGCAGAATCCGCATTGGCTCTCGGGGAGATGACCTTTCTCAAGATGTTTCGGGAGACGATTGAGGAGCACTCGGGCAAAGATCTTGCCGGTGATAAAGATAAGCGCTATCCCTCTATGGTTGACACACTTAAGTGTTTCGGTACACTTTTGCAGATGTGAATGATGTGGCATTTTTAAAATATTGAGGGAGGGCCTCACTTTCCCAAAACGATTGAAATAGCTCTTTAAGTTTGTGCAGGAGAGAAGAAGGGCTGCCTGTCTGCGCCGGGGGCTTTAATATCTGCTTGATTGCCTTGGCAACCTCGTCCTCTGATGACTTATCTGTTGGTCTTATGACCAAGTCTGGGTTTATCTCAAACTGGGGACGTCGTTGAACAGCTTCGTTATTGATGGATGATGGACGATTTAGAACGCTGTTGAAGCGTTCTGCCCATCTCTCTACGATCTTGTTTTTGTCGGTGATTCGTGTTGCTGAGTAAAGGAGAACTGCCTGATGTTGATTGTCCAAATACATACCTGAGTGAATCCTAGAAGCGTTTCATGTCGTGTCTATCTGCAAAGCCTTGAATCTCGATGGCTTTGTTACTTAGCCATATGTCTTGCATCGCACGGAGATTTATCTGCACCTGTCCGCGCTTACTGACATAGGCGTCTTTCTTCGAGACCGAGTTGGGATCACTCTGATGAGCTCTGAAGAGTTGGCGTTTTTCTTCCAGCAGGGCTCTCATCATTTTCATCAAACCCAGTCCTGGTGGTTCCTGGTCGTTTGTCCGAGCATTTGAGGTCAACAGAATGACAAAATGGGTCTTCAGAATGTCCCAGTCATTTCCGGTAGCCTCAGTCAGCTGGCTTTCTAAAACTTTTCTCAACTAGTTCTTCTTGAACGGAAGGAAGCTTGAGCTTGTTGATGTTGAGCTTCTTCACAACTGTCTGGCCTTGTGGTCTTCTCTTGGGTTGAATATGCAAATTGGTCTGACAAATGATGAGCTGATGGTCTGTCCAACAGTCAGCACCACAACCACACATTGCCTTAGTCACACACACATCCCGCCTATTCTTTACTCTGAAAATGACGTAGTTGATGAGATGCCAATGCCAATTGATGGTGCATCCATGACATTTTATTATGGGTTGGAAGGCAGAAAATGTTGTTGGTGCTAAGCCATGGGTGGCACACGTTCTGAGCAGGAGGAGACCATTACTGTTACATTTCCTGACTCCATGGGGTCCGAGGACTCCTTCCCATGCCTGGTGGTCTTGACCGACACGAGCATTAAAGTCGCCAAGGAGTAGGAGCTTATCCGCCTGCGGAACAGTGGAGATGAGGGCATCCAGTTCTTCATAGAACTCCTCCTTAGTGTCTTCAGAGTTTGTCATGGTGGGAGCGTAGGCGCTAATGAGGGTTGCGGATCTCCTCCTGTCCAGGGGGAACATGAGTTTCATGAGGCGATCGTTGATGCCTTCTGGTATACAATCAAGTTTACGTACGAGATGGTCTTCAATCGAAAATCCAACACCAGCCTCACGTCGCTCTTCATTGCCGCTCCAAAAAAAGGTGTCGCCGTCTCCAATCTCACTGAGCTGACCTTTGTCGGTAATGCGTGTTTCGCTGAGGGCTGCGATGTCGGCATTGTAGCGGGCGAGCTCTCTGGGTACGAGAGCCGGACATTCTGGTCTCCCTGACTTACAGGTGGTTGAGTCAAGAAGAGTTCTAACGTTCCATGATGCAAGGATGAGATTGAATATTTTCTTGGATATTTTCTTGTTATTTCGACCACAAGATGGGAACCCGCAAGCCGCGGTCTGCTGGCCAGGTGGTTGTGGTACAGGCTGTGTTTAGAGCACCTTTTCTTACTCTGTCCTCAGACTACGGAGGCAGGCAGAGCCTAAATAGGGCTGCCTGGTCGCTCAGGGGGCTGCCGAATTTCCCTGCTGTCCCGATCAGAGAAGAACGACCATATGGCCTGAGCCGCCTGTGTGCAGGATTGCAGCTACAGCTTCCAGTGATTCCGCACCTGCTGCTTCGCCATTCCCCCATCGTCACTTTCGGATTTTGAGGGTAAAGGGTTGTCCATGGTGGTGTTGCCATGATTTGCGCTGAACTTGGATTAAAGTGAAGGAGGCTTGCGCAGCACTAGCCTCACTCTCTCGTCCTGATGAGCCAGATCCCACGGCAATACAGAGTCAAGACGGTTGGCGACTCATCGAGGGTGCAGGAGTTGCCGGAAAAGGACGAGATAAGCCTTCTAACCGCCTATGGGGCTCCACTCCGGATTTTCTGTCGGGGTTTATACTCCCTTAGCTTTAGCCATTCAAGGCTAACCTGCAAGGCAACAGGAAAAAACTTGTGCCATGCAATCTCCGTGACTTCACCGAAACCCTGGCACTGGGGGCTAAGTGGGTGCTCGATCTTGCCAAAGGATCTCCCACAGGCTCGCGGAGGGAAGGAGGCGCCTTACTTCTCCTGTCGGTGGAAGACTTTTCCACCCCGCCACCCGGAATAACTATAACTAACTATATACTTTAATAAGGAGAATAACTAGTGAGTTAACTTAGTTAAAGTCAAGTACTGGTGTACTTCATAGTAATAATAATAATTGAACTGTCTCAAACATGCGGACATTTTCATAGTCGTCTGGGTAGACGAAATGTTCACGACACACACATGCCTGTGCATTCTTCACGCACTCAGCTGGCCGGCCATACTGCCAGCCACTACCGCTGAAGAGCAACTTGTTTCTTCCCAGACGGAAGTGAAAGTGAAAGTATGACTTCCTGATGTTGTTGTCGGACACTACAGCACCAATGACATCACAGACCCAATTTTGAACACGTGACTGGTTAAGCTTCGCCTGCAAAATATAAATTTTCTTCGGTCAATGCCTCTAAACTCTGGAATGTGATTACTTTTCTTTGTCATAGTTCGTAAGTATGCTGTACTTGGTTGATTATTTCATCTGAGATAGTGAAAGGAATGGGCTTTAATGAGTGAAGTATCCCTTTAAGTTGTTGTTTGACAGCCTTGATGTTGTTGGTGTCTTTCAGGAAACGATCATAATTCTTCCCAAGGCATTTGATCTGCTTATCTTGTAATTTTGGGGTCTTTTCATCTTGAATGCTGAAGGTGTTCTTAGACAGCCCTACTTTTTCCTACTTTTTAGCACAAGCTTCTTGATTTTGAGCCAATTGGCTGCTCTTTCGAACCCTTTTAATTTCCACCTCATTCCTGCAAATGATGAGGTTGTAATTGTGATGTTAGCCATGAATGCTCCACATGGTGGGTTTCTTGTACCATTTTCGGCCATGGGACCTCTGCATTCTTTGCCTCCAGCTTTAAGAATTAAGTTCATGGAGGCTACGAAAAGGCTGACCGATATTGTGAATCCTGCCATGATGCCTTTCTCTCACCTCTGCAACTTGGTGGTAAAATCTCCAACAGTGAAACACATCTGTCGATGATCCATGTAGCACATCACTAGTTCGACAAGATCTTGTGGTATGAGATAGTGTTGTAGAGCTGCTTGAATAAGCTGATGTGGGACGCTTGGGTGGCTTTGGCGAGGTCTACTCATACCACTGCAAGGGCCTTGTGTCTTTTTGCTTTTTGATAAGCTGAATGATTGCTGTGGTGTGGTCGAGGCATCCTGAATGGCCCGGGATTCCTCCATTTTGCACACTTGGGTCCACAAATTCATTTGCGATTGAACAAAAGATCTTCCCCTCAACATACAGCAAAGAAATCTCTCTGAACTGGGAGAACAATGATGAGTTCAATTCTTTGGGTCCGAAGCAGCTTTCTGCTTGTGTCCATGTGCTTGGCAACTGTTTTATCTTCCATATCACCTGCAGAATTTTGGATAGCCCATGGAGCAGCATAGGAGAGTTCCTTTCGGTCTTATATGTCGTACCTGATGGCCCTGGTCCTCATGCTGATCGAACTTTCTTCCAAACTGTCTTGACCTCATCAAAAATGAAATCTGACATAGTGAAGGGAGTGTGGGGTTCTGGAATAGGTAACTGGAAAGGGCATTCCCCGAGTGAACTGTCACTCACTGGGATCACTGTGTAAAGCTGTGATACTACCTTCTACTTCTTCCCTTGAGCATGTTAACCTTCCACTTGTTGACTTCCCTAAAAGGCCAGATGCGAATCTGAAGGGGCGTCTGAAGAATCTTTTCCTTCTTTTCTACCCCTGCTTCCTCCAAAGTGTCTCTGCTTTGCGGAGTTGAAGAAGCTTGTTATGCAGCTCAGAGAAGAGCTCTTCCTCAATACCTACTGCCTGGAGCCATCTTTGCTTGATACTCCACCGATCTCTGCACAGAGAAGCAATTCAAAAACTGGTACAGGTCTGGAGTTGAGGTCTGACTGTGTTACAAGAAACACTAATGCTAATTATGTAAATGATAATTATACAAACATATAAAGTACAGAAAAGTTTTAATGGTTGCAAAGTGCATCACATGAAGCCCATTTATCAGCATAACACACATCATTGTCAATTCAGAAAAAAAAACATGTTTATTGAACATCTATTTCGCAAAACTGTAATCTTTCACGAGACAGGACTCACACTGGAGTTGGAATGTTTATTCATGTTTCACCACAATCAGATCGAGCAGCCAAAATCACATGTTCAAGCAGGTTTAAAAAAAATAGAATAATTACTGCTTTACACATTGAACACAGCCAAGAGGCTCCATCCAAGCATCAAGTTTTCCAGCAGGTAGCGATCTGGTTTTGTTGTATCTAATTTATTTATATATTGTTTATATACTGTTCCCACACTAACCTAACTGTTATATGATAAAAATATGTATTAAATATCTTTTGTTAGACTTTGGCTGTCAGCCGGGCCCAAAAATGCAGGTGATGGTGTACAGTGCAACAGGAATTATTTATTTTACTCAGGGCAACACTGGAGACAAGAGACAAACACAAATACTGGTGGTGACAGAGGGAAAATAAACAATAAACACTGGTGACTGTTGTGCAGAAAACTGGCTTAGCCAGCTATAACCAGGGTCCAGAGAGAAACACAGGGTATCGACTGCAGGATGCAGGGCAATCTTCCGGCACAGAAATGAATATGCAGCTTGTTTTTATAGGGAATAGATTTGTGCAGTAGAATCAGGTGTTTTCGGTTGCAATCAGCCCGACTAGGTCAGCCACTCCCCTCAGCCAGAGCCTGCACTGCTGAGTAGAAAACAGAATTAGAGAGCAACCTGCCAAATTCAAAGTCCCCCAGATCACAGACCATCACAGTGCTCCCCATCCCGATGGGGCACCACCTGGCATCCAACCAGGCTTGTTCAGGGTCCAGAATCCAAGCACACAGGAAGTAGGCAGGATGGTTTCTGTTGCGGTGTTTTCCCCTGAGGAATACTGCTGGGAGAGGGTGTCTGGTTTGGTAATGTTTCGGGCTGGGAGGGTATGTGAGGGTAAAATTAAACCTCCCCAGGTAGAAGGACCACCGTGCCTGCCGGGAGTTCAACCTCTTAGCCAAGCGGAGGTAGGGCAGATTTTTGTTGTCCATCCAAACAACGAAGGGGTGGGAAGCTCCTTCCAACCAGTGACACCACTCTTGGAGTGCCATGACCACTGCCAGCAGTAATTTCATTCTGCCGAAGTCAGGCGACGGGTAAAGAATGCACATGGGGGTCATTTATGGTCTGTAGGGGAGTCCCAAATCTGAGACATCCATCTACACCATGAACTGCAGTGTGGTGTCTGGATAGAGCAGTGCGGGTTGATGAATCTGGTTTCCCGTCTGTCAAAAGCTTTCTGAGTACTAGAGGACCATTTTAAGGGTGTCTTAAGTGATGTTAGCTGCATGGGGGGGGGGTTTGCGAGGTGGCTATAGTCCCGTATAAACCTCCCGTAGAAGTTCGCAAACCCCAAAAACCTTTGTAGTTGTTTGTGTGTCACTGAAACCACCCACTCTGCCACTGCTTCACCCTAGTCCAGATCCAGTTTTAACTGCCCCTTTTCCACGATGTAACCAAGAAAGGAAACAGAGGCTTGGGAAACTTTGGGAGGCACGGCAGCCAGTGTTGGTGGCAGGACTCACTCCAATTGCATATTGTGAGCATGGAGCAGTCTATATGAGGATTATGGGTTTGTAACTACAGCCACCCCAACAAGACGTAAGTGAGAGGGGCCTAAATGACGAACAGTTCCAGATATTCGTGGTGGTTGCCCAATAGGCTGAGCATGACGGTCTCCGTTTTGTGCATAACGTGATCAATTAGTTAGCCGTCTATGGCTACCACCCGTTTAAGGGTTTTGAGTTCGTATATTGGGAGATGATGGAGCTTAACCAGCTCTGAGTCAATAAATTTGTCAATGGGACCTGAATCAATGAAACATGAACTGAAAGGATTTGTCATGCAGAGTGTGGCATATCTTCAATCGGAAGGAATTTCCAGGGAGTTGAGGAGGATCGGCTCACCACTGCACCTCTTTTTGCTGGCGAACCTGGTACTGCTGGACAGTGGACAAGGTAATGGCTCTTCTCGGCACAGTAGATGCAGTGGCGGTCAGTTGTTCACCGTTGTCTTTCTCCCGGCGTCAGCTCTGCACAGCCAAGCTGCATGGGCTCATGGTGGTTCCCTCGGGCTAGTGTAAAGGAGTCAAAGGCAGTTCGGGATAAGGTAGGATGTCCAATCTTGCAGCTAGAGAAATCAGATCCTCAAGAGTAGCTGTCTCATCCCGTGCAGGATATAGTGTATTCAGATACTCGTCGTGAATCTTGTTTTATGAGTAATAGCTGGCTGCTCACTTCCACCCCCTTTGGCCGGGTGATCAAAAACTGTATGAATCGGTCATAGTGTGAGCACAAATTTGGGGTATGGGTTGCAGCCGCTAACACCCAAGATGAGGCTTAATCGGTGAGCAGGCTCATAATGAATGCAGTCTTAGCTTAGTCTGTGGTGTACATGAGCGGCTGTTGGCTGAAGACGAGCAAGCACTGGTGGAGGAACTGAGCACATGTAACTCTCATACCTGAAGAACTTGATGGTGTGGGGATGTGCAGCTCACCGGGCGTGGCGAGCATGGCTGGTGCTGCTGCCAGCACAGAAAATTGAGGATCAGTGGGAGGGGTCTGGGTGGCGATGGTGTCCTTCCTTTTGCCGAGCTAAGCCACGCTGGTGGCCAATCGTTGCAGGTTACCTACTAGGTTCAGGGTAGGAATCGTGTTGGCCCAACAGGAGTCCCGAGCTGGACAATGCCTGCTTGAGGTGCTCAGTCTCTCCTGGGTCCATGTTGGCCAGAAGATTCTGGTACACTTTGGCTTTCAGCTGGACCGATAAATGCAGGAGATGGTGTACAGTGAAACAGGAATGATTTATTTTAATCAGGGCAACACTGGAGACAGGAGACAAACACAAACACTAGTGTTGACGGAGGGAAAATAACAAACAATAAGCATTGGTGACTGAGGCTTGGAAAACTGGCTGAGCACAGATATAACCAGGGGCCAGAGAGAAACACAGGGTATTGACTGTGGGATGAGGGACAATCTTCTGGCAAAAAGGTGAACATGCAGGTTGTCTTTATAGAGAGTAGATTTGTGCAGTGAAATCAGGTGTGCACGACTGCAATCAGCCCAAGTAGGTCAGCCACGCCCCTCAGCCATAGTCTGCACCTCGAGGAAGAAAAGAGATTTAGAGAAGAGAACCGCCAAATTCAAAGTCCCCCAGAACAGAGATCGTAACAATAATAAGAAGAAAATAATAATCATAATTTCAATAGTATGTTCAATTAATCCAAAAATTAATCTCAGACAAAATGTTTTGTGGGAATTAAAATAAAAAGAAGTGTGTGTGTGTGTGTGTGTGTGTGTGTGTGTGTGGGGAGGGGTTAAGTTCCGAATGACTACATTTTACTACTGTTCATAAGAGTTTAAATATATTTTGAAACATAAAGTGTGATTCTGGCCTGCGATGGCCGATAAGCTGGTCAGAGTCGACACTGCCCTCGCCCAGGGTTGGCTGAGAAGGGTGGTGGCAGAACGCAGGTCTCAATTTGCAAGTAATTTGTAAGTATATATTTCGTAATGGAAATGCATCTGTGGGGGGGTGGGGGGTGGGGGGGCACAAACCAGTGTCTCTCCCTCACACCGGTCCCAACCCGGATAAATGCAGAGGGTTGTGTCAGGAAGGGCATCCGGCGTAAAACAAATGGCAAATAAAATATGCGAATCACAAGAAAGAATGAAATACCGGATTGGTCGAGGCCCGGGTTAACAACGACCGCCATCAGTGCTGTTAACCAACAGGGTGCTGGTGGAAATTGGAGTACTGTTGGTCGAAGAGGTCGAAGAAGGAGAGGCGAGAGGCGTGTCCGTAGGCAGAGAGAGAAGAGGAAAGGCATGAGTCTAGGACTGAGAGTAGGGACTTTGAATGTTGGAACTATGGCAGGAAAAGGTAGAGAGCTGGCAGACATGAGGAGGAAGGTGGACATACTGTGTGTTCAGGAAACCAGGTGGAAAGGCATTAAGGCGAGAAGCATAAGAGCAGGGTTTAAGCGGTTTTTTCATGGTGTGGATGGGAAGGGAAATGGAGTCGGAGTCATCTTGAATGAGGAGTTTGTCAGGAATGGTCGAGAAGTGAAAAGAGTGTCAGACAGAGTGATGAGTCTCAAGTTAGAAATTGAAGGCGTGATGTTCAGTGTTGTTAGTACTTATGCCCCACAGGCAGGATGTGAGCGAGAAGAGAAGGAGAAAAAATAGCGGAAGCTAGACTAAGAACAGAGGTCAGCATTTGTGAACAACCATTTGGTTTCATGCCAAGAAAGAGCACCACAGATGCAGTGTTTGCCTTGAGGATATTAATGGAGAAGTACAGAGAAGGTCAGATGGAGCTGCATTGTGCCTTTGTGAGTCAGGAGAAAACATATGACAGGGTGCCGAGAGAGGAACTGTGGTATTGCATGAGGAAGTCTGAAGCGGCAGAGAAGTATATTAGAGTGGTGCACAACATGTATGAGAGATGTAAAACAGTGGTGAGGTGTGCTGTCGGTGTGACAGAATAGTTCAAGGTGGAAGTGGGACAGCATCAAGGGTCAGCTCTGAGTCCCTTCTTGTTTGCTATGTGATGGACAGGCTGACAGATGAGGTTAGAAAAGATTCCCCATGACTATGATGTTTGCAGATGACATTGTGATCTGTAGTGAGAGCAGAGAACAAGTGCAAGAAAATGTAGAGAAGTGGAGGTATGCCCTGGACAGGAGGGGAATGAAGGTTCGCCTCAGTAAGACCTAACACGTGTGCATGAATGACAAGGACCCAAGAGCAATGGTGAGGTTACAGGGAGCAGAGATAAGGACAGTACAGGATTTTAAGTACTTAGGCTCAACAATACAGAGCAATGGAGAGTGTGGAAAAGAAGTGAAGGAGTGTGTGCACGCAGGTTGGAATGGTTGGAGAAAAGTGTCCGGTGTGATGTGTGATAGGAGGGTATTGGCAAGAATGAAGGAAAAAGTGTACAAGACAGTGTTGAGGCCAACGATGTTGTATGGTTTAGAAACAGTGGCCCTGGGGAAAAGACAGGAGACAGAGCTGGAGGTAGCAGAGATGAAATTGTTGAGGTTCTCTTTGGGAGTAACGAGGATGGATAGGATTAGGAATGAGCACATCAGAGGGATGAGCACATGTAAGATGCTTTGCAGACAAAGTCAGAGAGGCTTTGGGTCCTTCTCGTTCACACACATGTATTCTGTCTTACTTACTTCAATCCTCTTCGTTCCAGGGCATGCCTCCAAATCTCTGGACTTTCCTGCCCTTGTTCTCTGCTCTCACTACAGATCTGCCCTTATTCACTCACTAACATCTGCCCTTAGTCTAGCTTCCACTATTCTTTCCCATAACTTCATCGTATGGCTGATCATCTTTATCCCACTGTAGTTGCCACAACTCTGCACGTCTCCCTTGTTCTAAAAAATGGCCACAAGCACACTTCTCCATTTCTCTGATATCTTCTCACTCTCCAAGACTTGTTGAATGTTCTTGTCAGAAAATCTACTGCTACCTCTCCTAGACACTTCCATACCTCCACCGGTATGTCACCAGGACCAACTGACTTTCCGCTCTTGATCCTCTTCAATGCCCTCCTCACTTCACCCTTATTAATCTTTGCTACTTCCTGGTCCTCAACAGTCACCTCTTCGACTCTTTTTCTCTCTCTCATTTTCCGCATTCATTAGCTCTTCAAAGTACCCTTTCCATCTTCCCAGCACACTTCTGTCATCAGTCAATACATTTCTCTCTCTGTCCTTAATCATTCTAACTTGCTGTACGTCCTTCCCATCTCTATCTCTCTGCTGGGCCAACCTGTATAAATAATTTCCTCCTTCCTTACTGTCCAAGCTAGCATACAAGTCATCATACGCCCTCTGTTTGGCCTTTGACACTGCTACTTTCGCCTTTTGCTGTGTCTCTCTGTACTCCTGTTTACTCTCTTCGGTTCTCTCAATGTCCCACTTCTTCTTAGTTAACCCCTTCCTTTGTACATAATTCTGCACTTCCTCATTCTACCACCAAGTCTCCTTTTCTACTTTCCTTCCAAATGACACACCAAGTACTCTCCTACCTGTCTTTCTGATTACATGAGCTGTAGTTGTCCATCATCTGGAAGCACTTCCTGACCATCCATAACCTGTTTCAACTCCTCGTTGAAGACAACATGACACTCTTTCTTTTTCAGCTTCCACCACTTTGTCTTCTGCTCTGCCTTCGCCTTCCTCACCTTCCTTACCATCAACATCATCCTGCACACCACCATCCTATGCTGTTTGACAACACTCTCACCCACTCTGACTTTGCAGTCACTGACTTCCTTCAAATTACCTCGCCGACAGAAAATGTAGTGTGCCTGTGTTCTCATACCTCCACTTTTATAAGTCACCCTATGCTCCTGTCTCTTGTGGAATAAAATTCTCACAACAGCCATTGCTATCCTTTTTGCAAAATCGATCAACATCTGTCCTTCTGTGTTCCTGTCTTGGATACCAAACCTGCCCATCACTTCCTCGTCCCCTCTGTTGCCTGCACCAACATGTCCATTGAAGTCTGCACCAATGACCACTCTTTCACCTCTGGGGGTACTCTGCATCACTTCATCTAACTCACTCCAGAATTTCTCCTTCTGTTCTAGTTTACATCCTGCCTGTGGGGCATAAGTACTTACAATATTGAACATCAGGCCTTCAATTTCTAATTTGAGAGTCATCACTCTGTCTGACACTCTTTTTACTTCTAGAGCTTCTTCTTCTTCTTCTTCTTCTTCTTCTTTTACTTTCGGCTGCTCCCTTCAGGGGTCGCCACAGCAAATCATCCGCCTCCACCTCACCCTGTCCTCCGCATCTTCTTTTCTGACTCCAACGACCTTCATGTCTTCCTTCACCACATCCATAAATCTCTTCTTTGGTCTTCCTCGAGGCCTCTGCCTGGTAGTTCCAACCTCAGCATCCTACTGCCAATATACTCACTATCCCTCCTCTGTACATGTCCAAACCATCTCAATCTAGCCTCTCTGACTTTGTCTCCAAAACATCTTACGTGGGCTGTCCCTCTGATATACTCATTTCTGATCCTATCCATCCTCGTTACTCCCAGAGAGAACCTCAACATTTTCATCTCTGCTACCTCCAGCTCTGCCTCCTGCCTTTTCCTCAGCGCCACTGTTTCTAAGCCATACAACATCGCTGGCCTCACCACCGTCTTGTACATTTTCCCTTCATTCTTGCTGACACTCTCCTATCGCACATCACACCGGACACTTTTCTCCAACCATTCCAGCCTGCCTGCACACGCTTCTTCACCTCTTTTCCACACTCTCCATTGCTCTGGATTGTTGAGCCTAAGTACTTAAAATCCTCCACCTTCGTTATCTCTGCTCCCTGTAACATCACCGTTCCTCCTGGGTCCTTCTCATTCACACACATGTATTCTGATTTTCTGAGGCTAACCTTCATTCCTCTCCTTTCCAGGGCATACCTCCACCTCTCTAGATTTTCCTGCACTTGTTCTCTGCTCTCACTACAGATCACGATGTCATCTGCAAACATCATAGTCCATGGAGATTCTTGTCTAACCTCATCTGTCAGCCTGTCCATCACCATAGCAAACAAGAAGGGACTCAGAGCTGACCCTTGATGCAGTCCCACCTCCACCTTGAATTCGTTGGTCACACCGACAGCACACCTCACCACTGTCTTACATCTCTCATACATGTCCTGCACCACTCTAACATACTTCTCTGCCACTAAAGACTTCCCATGCAATACCACAGTTCTTCTCTTGGCACCCTGTCATATGCTTTTTCCAGATCCACAAAGGCACAATGTAGCTCTCTCTGACCTTCTCTGTACTTCTCTATTAACATCCTCAAAGCAAACATTGCATCTGTGGTGCTCTTTCTTGGCATGAAACCAAACTGTTGTTCACAAATGCTGACCTCTGCCCTTAGTCTAGCTTCCACTATTCTTTCCCATAACTTCATCGTATGGCTCATCAACTTTATCCCTCTGTAGTTGCCGCAAATCTGCACGTCTCCCTTGTTCTTAAAAATTGGCACCAGCACACTTCTCCTCCACTCCTCCGGCATCTGCTCACTCTCTAGTACCTTGTTGAATGTTCTTGTCAGAAAATCTACTGCTCCCTCTCCTAGACACTTCCATACCTCCACAGGTATATCATCAGGACCAACTGCCTTTCCATTCTTCATCCTCTTCAATGCCCTTCTCACTTCACCCTTACTGATCTTTGCTACATCCTGCTCCTCAATGGTCACCTCTTCTACTCTTTTTTATCTCTCATTTTCCTCATTCATCAGCTCATCAAAGTACTCTTTCCATCTTCCCAGCACACTTCTGTCATCAGTCAATACATTTCCCTCTCTGTCCTTTATCATTCTAACTTGCTGCACGTCCTTCCCATCTCTATTTCTCTGCTGTGCCAACCTGTTTCGATCATTTTCTCCCTCTTTACTATCCAACCTATCATACAAGTCATCATACGCCCTCTGTTTGGCCTTAGCCACTGCTACTTTCGCCTTACGCTGTGTCTCCCTGTACTCCTGTTTACTCTCTTCGGTCCTCTCAATGTCCCACTTCTTCTTGGCTAACCTTTTCCTTTGTACACACTCCTGCACTTCCTCATTCCACCACCAAGTCTCCTTATCTACTTTCCTTCCAGAGGACACACCAAGTACTCTCCTACCTGTGTCCCTGATCACATTTGCTGTGGTTGTCCAGTCATTTGGAAGCACTTCCTGGCCACCCAAAGCCTGTTTCAACTCCTCCTTGAAGACAACATGACACTCTTCCTTTTTCAGCTTCCACCACTTTGTCTTCTGCTCTGCCTTTGCCTTTTTCACCTTTCTCACCATCAGAGTCATCCTGCACACCACCATCCTATGCTGTTTGGCAACACTCTCACCCACTATGACTTTGCAGTCACTGACTTCCTTCAAATTACATCGCCTACACAAGATGTAGTCTACCTGTGTGCTCCTACCTCCGCTTTTATAAGTCACCCTATGCTCCTGTTTCTTCTGGAAGAAAGTATTCACCACAGCCATTTCCATCCTTTTTGCAAAATCTATCAACATCTGTCCTTCTGCGTTCCTGTCCTGGATACCAAACCTGCCCATCACTTCCTCGTCCCCTCTGTTGCCTGCACCAACATGTCCATTGAAGTCTGCACCAATGACCACTCTTTCACCTCTGGCGGTACTCTGCATCACTTCATCTAAGTCACTCCAGAATCTCTCTTTCTCTTCTAGCTCACATCCTGCCTGTGGGGCATAAGCACTAACAAAATTGAGCATTACACCTTCAATTTCTAACTTGAGAATCATCACTCTGTCTGACACTCTTTTCACTTTTAGAGCATTCCTGACAAACTCCTCCTTCAAGATGACTTCTACTCTATTTCTCTTCCCATCCACACCGTGATAAAATAGCTTAAACCCTGCTCCTAAGCTTTTAGCTTTGCTACCTTTCCACCTGGTCTCCTGAACACACAGTATGTCCACCTTCCTCCTCTGCATCATGTCAGCGAGCTCTCTACCTTTTCTTTGCATAGTTCCAACATTCAAAGTCCCCACTCTCAGTCCGAGACTCATGCCTTTCCTCTTCTCTCTCTCCTTTCCTCTTCTCTCTCTAGAGCATTCCTGACAAACCTCTCTTTCTAGATGACTCCTACTCCATTTCTCTTCTCATCAACACCATGATGAAATAGCTTAAACCCATCTCCTAAGCTTGTTGCCTTGCTTCCTTTCCACCTGGTCTCCTGAACACACAGTATGTCCACCTTCCTCCTCTGCATCATGTCAGCCAGCTCTCTACCTTTTCCTTTCATAATTTCAACATTCAAAAGCCCTACTCTCAGTCCTAGACTTATGCCTTTCCTCCTCTCTCTGCCTACGGACACGCCTCCTGCCTCTCCTTCTTCGACCTCTCCTTCTTCGACCGCTCTTTCTTCGACCAACAGTAGTCCAATTTCAACCAGCACCCTGTTGGTTGACAGCACTGATGGTGGGTTGTTAACTTGTGCATTGTTTGAATGTTTGAATGGCACGTTTCAATGTTTGAATGGCTTGTTTGAATGTTGTGTTTGGCACGTTTCGTAAGGAGAACTTGTTTCGTATACAGAGACAAATATATTTTTGGAAAATGTTTTTCATAACCTGGATTTTTCGTTTGCTGGGACTATTGTAAGGTGAGGTACTTCGATTTGTGGTGTGTGAGTGTGTGTGTGTGTGTGTGTGTGTGTGTGTGTGTGTGTGTGTCAAATACTCTGACACACAGCCACACACACACACACACACACACACACACACACACACACACACTGATTTTCAGCCATTTTTTGAAGATCGAATTTAGGGTTAAAAACAATATCCTTTCTAATATACATGTAGACCCATCCCCCTTTCTGTTTCTATCCTTCTGTAGGATGAAGTATCCCTCCAGGTGGATTTCTTGCTCTGTTACACTATCATCAAGAAATGTTTCAATCACTGCTAAAACTGCAAATTTTGTTTTCTGCACTAGTTGTTGGAGTTCTCAGAGTTTTGGTATGGTAGCTCTTGTATTTATATGCAAAAAGTGCTAACCTTTCCGTTTAAAATATTTTATGTAGTTTAGTTCAATTTTAACACCATCGCCATGGTCATCGTTTTCATTAGTCTTTCTGTTATTATTATTATTATAACCATTACTATTTGTGTTACCGTCAATGTTATTTAAAAAGATCTAGAGTTGTTTCAGTAAAAGGTAAGAAATTAAAAACTTTAACTTCTGATGCCACCATGCGCTGCATGATTTGCACTGTATACCGTTTTGGTTTGACTTAACTGGTTAACTGAAGAATCCACACGGGCGTTTTCATCTTGGACAAGCTCTGGCTCCTGTCCCTGGGTTGGGGTGTGCGTCAGCAGACAAGACAAGCAAAATTAGAGTCAGGTAGATCAGAGAAAGCAGTTGGTTATTAAAAAAAGGCTAGATGATCATTTTAGATTTCCATAACCACATGATGATGATTGTTTGTTATTAATGCCATTTAGCATTTGTTTACGTCTTTGTTTGCGATTGAAATGATGATGTTTCAGACCATAAAGTTTCTTAAGTAGCCATAAATACTGCCTGTGGTCGGGTCGTGGTGATGTTATGGACTTCTGATTGTCAGATTCACCAAAGGCTGGAATATTCAGTGCCAATATTATAAGCAGTGCCGCAAAGATGGTCATTGCCCACCCTGGGTGCAGCCATAATTAATGTTTATGTCTGGGGCTTCTGGGATAGCCGGACTTCCGTTTACTTCCAACCTGTTCATCTGCGAAACTGGTGGGAGCCTGGCTTCGAGTCTGGACTCGCGCAGTGCGGGGACAACTCATGGTCATTGTCCTCACCGTTGACTCTGCCAAAAATGTTCCACCCACGATCCTGGAAACTTCAACAATCATGCTGCTAAATTTTCAGTTAAAGTTTGCAATTTTTCTGTCAGAAAAACTTTTTAGAAGCAGGACCCCCAGCCGGGGAGCTCCACCGTTAGTGAACCCGAACAGCTTAGGAGCTCAAAACCAGAGAATAATAGAAAATGGGTTTGTACAATCAGCTGAAGAGGGGAGGTGCCATAAGGTTTAAAAGTATATAATCAAAGGGATTTTCAATAGATTTTTAGACTCAGCTGACCCTCATCAGGAATGTATGTTGGGTGTATTTCTGAATACAGAATCACCTGCTTCTTCTTATCCTGTTGTCAATTTTTTTAAATTATAGAAATATTATTTTACTCCCCCAGTGCGGCTAACTGGGTTATCAAAGGCGGGCCATGTCTCTCACTGTCTATGGTGAGAGGCATGTAAAAGAACCATTGCTGACTTTCGTAAAAGAGTAGGCTGCAAAGCCGTCAGCGTGTTTCTGTCCCTTGCTAAAAGGGTTGTGACAGGAAGGGCATCCGACGTAAAAACCTCTGCCAAATCAAACGTGCGAATCACATGATTTGCTGTGGCAACTCCCGAGTAAAAGGGAAAAAGCCGAAAGGAAGACAGACAGAAATATTATTTTACTGAACATTTGATTTGCTTATTAGTTGACTTCATTATTAATTATATGAAAAAAAGGATTGTTTAAATTGAAATAAATAGTTGTGTGTACAACCACTCTTGTGATATGTCAACTCAGAAAGGTATCTCAGTTTCTGACATATTCCTTGGTGCCAAAACCTGGGTCAATTACCATGAACAGCTGATATTAATCTATACCTAATTTTAGGACGGCAACTGCTATGGACTACAGACTGGAAACATTTTAATTGATAAGGTGAGCACCACCTGTTAAAGTCTGTCTTAGTTTGTATATGGTCTGAGTAGCACAGCCTTGGCAAGGATGTGGCAGTTGGCTTCATACCAAAAATGTGTAAATGGTTATCAAAGTTACAAAAAGGTAAAAATGGATATGATCAAGAGTAAGTTCAATTCAAGGGGAAAAATGAAATTTCCTGCACCGGTGGAACAAGTGAAAAGTCATAGGTGGCACGGGGGAATTCCTGCAGGTTATAGCAGGTGGTGCAAGAAAATTCCTACAGGTATAGTGAAACGTACTAGATGTTACAAGAAATTCCTACAAAGGTGGTACGTGAAAATTCTTGCAGGTTGACCAGATGGAGCATGAAAATTCCTAGATCCCGCTGTTGCTGAAACAGGTCTGCGTGGTATGGGGGTATGTGTATCACTGTAGAAAACTTTGTTTGTTTGTTTTTTAGTGTTTCATTGTTTTACCAGTGTATTATTGTATTATTGTGAAGAGGAGGCAGATGAGAACTGACATTCAGAAAAACCATGGTGGTTCATGAGATTCACAGGTCAGTTGTAAGCGATGGTTTGACAAAAGAGAGTTTGAGAGGTGAGGTTAGTGTTGGTGAGTATACACACACACACACACACGCATGCACGCATGCACGCATGCACGCACACACACTCATTGCAATATTGAAGGATCAAAATGTAATTAATTAGGGATGACATAATTAGGGGCTCACTAGAGAACAGAAATGATTTCTGGATGAACCATGGGGTATACACACACCCTTTTAGGATAAAAGATTCTATTAGACAGTACTAGGGTAGAGTGGCCTCAGGCAGAGGGGGGACACCAAATAGAAGCTGTATGTATGTTGACTAACTGGGATAGGCTTGATGAATTGAACTGGAAATTTCCTGGAAGGGACAATGAGAAAAGACTCATTGCCTAATAAATTAAGATCTATCTTTATAGCATTGTTGGACCAGGCACAAGGTTCCGTTGATGCTGTGCTAGTGTTTGATTAACGATCCAGTTGACAAAGAGAACAAGCCCATTGCAGAATTGGTTGGGATTAGATTGCTCCAAGACAATTATTGTCAGAAATTGATGATTGATATTTCAGTTGACCCCAGGTGAGTGCAATAGGATGGAGGTATAGCAATATCCTTTTGAATAGACAGAGTAAATTCACTAACATAAAGGAAAGAGAGTTTCAAAAACTAAGTAAAACTGTAAGGAGTCTGTAATACATGATTGATGTGGAAGGTCTCAAATCAAAGATACAGGAGCGGTGCCCATAGGGTGTGGCATGAGAAGAGAGGACCTACCGATCACACCTGCAGGGGTTGTAATATCAAAACATAAAAGATGCAAAAGTACATGTAAAGCAAAAGTAAAGTAAAGGGGCTACTGGAGAGGCAAATTCAACCAATAGTCGAACCTCGGATTCAGGAGGAACAATGTGTTTTTTGTCCTGGCGGTAGCACTCTTGACCAACTCGAAACACTCCACAGGATCATCTGTCCACATGTGTTTTGTGGATTTGGAGAAGGCTTTCGGAGAATGGCTATTCTTGTGGGGCATGTTCCAGGAGCATGGTGTTCTGGATCCGTTGCTAGGAGCCATTTGATCGCTGTGTAACCAGAGCCAGAGTTTGGTCATTATTAGTAACAACAGGTCAAACTCTTTTCTGGTGAGGGTTGAAGTCTGCCAAGGCTGTCGGCTGTCCGTTGTCACCGATTCTGTTCATAATTTTTATGGTCAGAATTTCTAGATGCAGCCGAGGCATTTTGTGTGTGTGTGTGTGTGTGTGTGTGTGTGTGTGTGTGTGTGTGTGTGTGTGTGTGTGTGGGTTCTGGTTGGTGGCCATTGGATCTCATCGCTGCTTTTTGAGGATGATGTCCTTTTGGCTTCATCAAGCCTTGACCTTCAGCTCTCATTGGAGCAATTCGTCAAGTCAAGTGCGAAGCAGCTGGGATGAAAATCAGCAGTTCCAAGTCCGAGGCCATGGTCAAGTCAAATCGGACAAGAGTGGAATGTACCCTCTCGGTCAGGAATGATGTCCTGCTCCAAGTAAAGGAATTTAAGTATCTTTGTGTCTTGTTCACGAGTGAGGGAAGGGTGGAGTGGGAGATCGACAGACAGCTCGTTGCTGCCTCTGCTGTTAAACAGAGCCTGTACCAGTCTGTCGTGGTGAAGAGAGATCTGAACTGCAAGGTGAAGCTCTCAGGTTACCAGTCAATCTACGTTACAACCGTCATCTATGGTCACAAGCTTTGGGTAGTGACCGAAAGAACAAAAAACAAAATACAAGCGGCTGAAATGAGCTTCCTTTGCTAGGTGGCAGGGTTCTCCTTTAGCGATAAGGTGAGAAGGTGTATCATCCGTTGACAGCTCGGAGTAGATCCGCTGCTCCGCCGCATTGAGAGGGGCCAGTTGAGGTGGCTTGAGCATCTGGACAGAATGCCTCCCGAATACCTTCCTGGTGTGGTGTTTCAGACATGTCCAACCAGGAAGAGACCCCAGGGTTGACCTAGAACATGCTGGAAGGACTGTATCTCAGCTTGTCTGGGAACGCCTCGGTGTCCCCCCTGGAAGAGCTGGAGTAAGTGCCTGGGGAGCAGGACGTCTGGACCTCTTTGCTTAGGTTGCGTCCCCCGCAACCCAACCCTGGATTAAGCAGAGGAAGATGAGATGAAATGAGAGCAAAAATAAATGATAGAATATATGAGAAAATGGAATGAGGGAATGAGCGGACACATGATGAGTCGCAGTGTCTGAGAATACGTACATTTAATGAAGAAAGATGTGAAAAGATGAAAAGGCTGGAAATATGGGAAGAAACTAAAAGGGACATGGGAGGAAAGATAAGAAAAAGGAAAAAAATGTAGATTGGGTTCTAGAAGAAGGAAACCTAGAGAGACATGCTAGAGACGAGTGGGCTAGAGTTAAAGCTTCAATCCCATCAGTGGAGAAGCTTAGAAAGCAGGAAGGACCTCCCTATACACTGAAGAGTCAAGAAAACAAGTGGCAGGAATTTATGTGATAGAAAAAACCATAGTTTCACATTAGATAAACATGGAAATACTGGGAGGTCACCGAAAAGGTAAAGTGACATATAGCCCCTGAACAAGAAAATGAAAAGGAAGAGATAGAGCTCAGTATTGAATGAAATCATAAATATCCCAACTTGGATGGGGATACAAACATATTAAATAAGAAAAGAAGAGATTTTGGAAGCAAGTGGTTTAGAGTTGGAACAGGACTTTGAGAAACCTGAGAGACCGAGAGAAACACATATGCTGTGGGAAAACGTACAAGTAAGCCAGAAAAACTGGATCCCGTCAGAAAAGTGTGCTAGTGCTCCCATAGTAGTGGACCTACACAAACAGATGAGTCCATGGAGAAAGATAACCGGGTTAGGGGCATGAGGATTTTTGAACATGATAAGTACAATTAACCCCATAAATGATTGGAAGATAAGAGGAAAAAATCAAAAGACTGACAGAATGTATGATAAGAATGGAAGTAAGAATGAGAGAAAGCATTCTATTGATAGAAGAAATAGCTTTGACTTCAACCCTCAATGCAGAAAGTGCTCATAGCCAAATGGAGTAAGTACAGACTGAACTTGAAGAAAGTAATGAATGGTGCAGTAGAACATGTCAAAGAACATGCCAACTCCAAACACTTAAAAAGGAATCATCATTGGTCATCTGGTCATATTATATCCAAATCCAAATAGCGAGGTGCAGTTTGTTTATCTGTGTGGTTGTTGATATCACCGAGTGGCGTGAAACACAGCTGGTTCTGGTTTATTGTCAGGCATCGTGATATGATACGCCAGTCTGGTCATCTTGCATTGGGCCCGTGGAACAGAGAGCAAATGTCAGATCATCAACAGAAGTGATCGAGCAACATTATTTATAAATATGACTATGAATGATATTATTTAAGTCTTATTATAGTATTAAATTATAAAGCTTCGTGTACATTAATAAATTCTACTGATATTATTAAACTCGGTATGCTACGAATAAATGCAGCCATGAGGCGGGGGAGGCACTAACCCGCTTATGCTGGTTCCAAGCCCGGAGAAATACAGAGGGTTGCAATAGGAAGGGCATCCGACGTAAAACTTTTGCCAAACAACAAAATGCAAACCGAAAACACAAATCTCATACCGGATCAATCGAGGCCCGGGGTAACAACGACCGATATCAGTGCTGTTAGCCAACAGGGTGCTGGTGGAAATTGGACTACTGTTGGTCAAAGACATTGAAGAAGGAGAGGCGGGAGGCATGTTCATAGGTAGAGAGAGAAGAGGAAAAGCACGAGTCTAGGACTTTGAATGTTGGAACTATGCAAGGAAAAGATAGAGAACTGGCTGACATGATGCAGAGGAGGAAGGTGGTCATACTGTGTGTTCAGGAGACCACATGGAAAGGTAGCAAAGCTAAAAGCTTAGGAGCAGGATTTAAGCTGTTTTATCATTGTTTCGATGGGAAGAGAAATGGAGTAGGAGTCAGACAGAGTGATGCGTCTCAAGTTAGAAATTGAAGGTGTGATGTTCAATGTTGTTAGTGCTTATGCCCCACAGACAGGATGTGAGCTAAAAAAGAAGGAGAGATTCTGGAGTGACTTAGATGAAGTGATGCAGAATACCCCCAGAGGTGAAAGAGTGGTCATTGGTGCAGACTTCAATGGACATGTTGGTGCAGGCAACAGAGGGGACGAGGAAGTGATGCACAGGTTTGGTATCCAGGACAGGAACACAGAAGGACAGATGTTGATCGATTTTGCAAAAAGGATGGAAATAGCTGTGGTAAATACTTTCTTCAAGAAGGTGTGATGTTCAATGTTGTTAGTGCTTATGCCCCACAGACAGGATGTGAGCTAAAAAAGAAGGAGAGATTCTGGAGTGACTTAGATGAAGTGATGCAGAATACCCCCAGAGGTGAAAGAGTGGTCATTGGTGCAGACTTCAATGGACATGTTGGTGCAGGCAACAGAGGGGATGAGGAAGTGATGCACAGGTTTGGTATCCAGGACAGGAACACAGAAGGACAGATGTTGATCGATTTTGCAAAAAGGATGGAAATGGCTGTGGTAAATACTTTCTTCAAGAAGTAACAGGAGCATAGGGTGACTTATAGAAGCGGAGGTAGGAGCACACAGGTAGACTACATCTTGTGTAGGCGATGTATAGAATATCAGAATACATGTGTGTGAATGAGAAAGACCCAGGAGGGACGGTGATGTTACAGGGAGCAGAGATACAGAAGGTGGAGGATTTTAAGTACTTAGGCTCAACAATCCAGAGCACTGGAGAGTGTGGGAAAGAGGTGAAGAAGCGTGTGCAGGCAGGTTGGAATGGATGAAGAAAAGTGTCCGGTGTGATGTGTGATAGGAGGGTATCGGCAAGAATGAAAGGAAAAGTGTACAAGACGGTGTTGAGGCCAGTCATGTTGTATGGTTTAGAAACAGTGGCACTGAGGAAAAGGCAGGAGGCAGAGCTGGAGGTAGCAGAGATGAAAATGTTGAGGTTCTCTCTGGGAGTAACGAGGATGGATAGGATTAGAAATGAGTACATCAGAGGGACAGCCCATGTAAAATGTTGTGGAGACAAAGTCAGAGAGGCTAGATTGAGATGGTTTGGACATGTACAGAGGAGGGATAGTGAGTATATTGGCAGTAGGATGCTGAGGTTGGAACTACCAGGCAGAAGGCCTCGAGGAAGACCAAAGAAGAGATTTATGGATGTGGTGAAGGAGGACATGAAGGTCATTGGAGTAAGAGAAGAAGATGCAGAGGACAGGGTGAGATGGAGGTGGATGGTTTGCTGTGGCGACCCCTGAAGGGAACAGCCGAAAAGAAAATAATATGAAGAGAAGATGCTACTACTATGCCTACCGGTACACTGTTTAAAGCAGGGGTCAGGAACCTATGGCTCGCGAGCCAGATGTGGCTCTTTTGATGACTGTATCTGTCTTTGACTCGCCTTTCTTAACAGAATAACAAATACATACCTTCACTGTCATTTAAATAAAAATACAAAAAAAAGCCATTAAATAAAACAAAAACAGATGAATAAATTCGCATTTAAATCTATTGATCTATTTTCAATGCCACGTCACTGTGGCACGAAGCGGAGAGCCAATCCTTTCTGCATGTTGGCGGGTCCGATACCTTGAAACTCTAATTTCATTGGATTATAACAACAACCACAGACTGTGCATGTTGTTTTTGAGGATAGAAATACATTTCCCTTGTTTTTGATCAGCTCATTTGCAGGAAGCCAAGCACAGCTGGCAAGCGAACACAAATGGACAGACATGGAAAAACTTCAATCCGCAGACCAGATGATTGCTAAAACTTGGGACACGCTTCCTGTCACATAAATACTGCAGCATGTGAGTCCTGTCATGTCGAGTCCTCACCCCATATAAACCAGACCTTAATAAAGCAATCAGCAAAACCATGCAGCACCAGAAGTCACATTAATAGTAAGCAGTGCTGTAGTGGTGGGTAGCTGTAGTGGTGGGTACATGCCGTTACACGCCATGTACTCACTTGTTTTAGTGGCTGAGTTGCATGTACTGACTTAATTTGGTCTACTTTATAGTTGATCAACGTAAATTTCCGTGACTGGGCAAATAAAAAGAGGAGATGAAGTGCTTCATAGTTTCAAAGCCAAAGCTGCACCCTCCCTGCACCTGCTGCTGCACACCTCGGTCGCTTTGCTGACATCATGTACTGATTTATTTTTTGATCACTACAGCACTGATAAGCAGTACTTTTCTTATGAATAAATAACATGACAATGTCGTTTCAAATCTCTCTCTCTCTCTGAGTGGCGTGCTCTGCCGAATGCGGTCTCCGCCCACATGCAGCATGCAGCTGACGGAGCTTTTGAGAATGGGTGTTGTATTTAAAGCGGAATTACCTGTTTGAAAGATCTGAGGTCCGGATTCAATATTAACTTGCTTCCTCGAGAGAACAGAGGTCCGGATTCAATATTAACTTGATTCCTTGTGAGATCGGATGTCTTGTCCCACAGAGCATTCTGTGCATGGAACATTTGTGGCGTCGCCCACTTCCGTGCACAAAAATGCTTTGTGGCTGAATGCGAAGCTTTTGAGATAGGGCGTGGCTCAACCGGACCTCCTCCAATAAGCTGCAATGAGTACAAAAAACTCACGAAACTCACGAATCAACAGTACATCTCTCCTTTACCCCATCACTGTATCTCTGCTTTGAATGCCTCCTTCTGCTTCAATATGGTTTCGAAATAATCGCCTCTGTCACTGTATCCCGCTTTTACAGTCTCCTTCTGCTTCAATATTGTCCCGATTGTAGAGGGGTTTTGGCCATAGTTCTTTGAGGTTTTGCTCAACCGCATCCCACTTTCGTATTTTGTTATTATGTCCTGCTTCATGTCGATTGATAATGGAGCCCGCTTCTTCTTTTCAGTGTCACCGGCAATCACTTTCTTGGGGTCCATGATGGATAACAAAATATAACGCTACAATGATCGCTCTCAAAAAAACTCACGAGCCAACAGTCCTGTTCAACTCTGCTTCATGCGTGTGACAAACAGGAAGTATGGGTACAGGAATGGGTACAGTTCAGCTCCCCCCTGGCCAATGGGAGGCCAGCGGGGTGGGATGTTGGGAGGCCAATTCCGTGTACAGATGTTTTGTATACAGAGAGCAAGAATTTAGGAAAATGTTTTTCATAACCTTGATTTTCATATTCAGAGGTTTTTGTAAGTAGATGGCCGACTGTATATGCATGCTAATCTTTATGTAGAAAGAACTTGGTGTGATCAAAAGTTTTCCACAAAGTACACACCCTCACATGGATTCTGTTTAATGGTTGAAGAATATTAGCTCCAGAGTTCTATAACAGTACCACAAATCTCCAGACCGTCTGAGACACATGGCTTCCTTATCACTCCAGGGATCATCTCCTCAGCTATACTTGGGTGAGTTATTAATTAATTGATTTTGGCAGCCTCCTGTACATTGGGAACCACCCCTCAGCTTAAGCAATGTACAAATCCACATCGTCCATGTTGTTACTTTCCATATGGACTCCTAGAACACAACACCAGGGAGGGATTCATCTGACCCTGGCATGCTGTAACTTAACATTTACTCTACAGGCAACGTATAAACGTAACAAACTTGAACAGTATTTGGAAGGTGTATTATCCATGCTGTACATATGAGAACTGGGCTTTTGACATGGAACGATCACGCCAAATCAACAAGATACTTTTGCATGCACTTTTTTATGTAGAAGAAATGTGCCTAGTTCAGAAATTCTCTTCGAACTGAACTATACAATTTCTTGTGGGCTCGCTGTAACAGTGGACACAGACTACCTTCATCATTCTATATCAGTGGCACAAATGTACAGGAAGTGGCAGGATCATGGACATTTCATTTCTTGTAATATTCTTCAATCTTCTAGAGTTCAAGTTGTGACTGTTCAGTCTGTGAATATTCCTTGTGGTCATCTCACTCTAATAACCCCATTTCCCTGGAGCATGGCAAACTCACGGATGTAAAAATGTTGTCATCCACAAATGTTCCGCAAGTACAATGCTTTTCAGCTTTCGGGCATACACAGCTATGAGCTCTGTACTGAAAAGCACATCATGGACATCAGGCAATAGTAACTGCAGAAATGGACACTGCCACCATGAACAAATGGAGAAAAAAGAAAGGAAATTAGTTCAGTAGAGCTGAGTGTTCTGCTCTAATGCAGCCGTGAGGGAGGGGCATAAGCCAGTGTCTCGCCCTCACGCCAGTCCCAAGCTCAGATAAATGCAGAGGGTTGCGTCAGGAAGGGCATCCAGCATAAAACAAATGCAGGAAACAGATGGGACGAGGAAGTGATGGGCAGGTTTGGTATCCAGGATAAGAATGCAGAAGTTGGTAGATTTTGCAAAAAGGATGGAAATGGCTGTGGTGAATACTTTCTTCCAGAGGAGAAAGGAGCATAGGGTCACTTATACAAGCGGAGATAGGAGCACACAAGTAGACTACATCTTGTGCAGGCGATATAATTTGAAAGAAGTCAGTGACTGCAAAGTAGTAATGGGTGAGAGTGTTTCCAAACAGTATAGGATGGTGGTGTGCAGGATGATGCTGATGGTGAGGAAGGTGAAGAAGGCAAAGGTAGAGCAGAAGACAAAGTGGTGGAAGTTGAAAAAGGAAGAGTGTCAAGGAGAAGTGTTCAAGGAGGAGTTGAAACAGGCTTTGGGTGGTCAGGAAGTGCTTCCAGATGACTGGACAACTACAGCTAATGTGATCAGGGAGACAGGTAGGAGGAGAGTACATGGTGGAAGGAGGTACATCTGGAAGGAGAGTAGATAAGGAGACTTGGTGGTGGAATGAGGAAGTGCAGGAGTGTGTACAAAGAAAGAAGTTAGCTAAAAAGAAGTGGGACATTGAGAGGACCAAAGAGAGTAAACAGGAGTACAGGGAACACCTTACAGCGTAAGGCGAAGGTAGTGGTGTCAAAGGCCAAACAGAGGGCGTATGATGACTTGTATGCTCGGTTGGAAAGTAAAGAGGGACAAACTGAATTATACAGGTTGGCACAGCAGATAAATAGAGATGGGAAAGATGTGCAGCAAGTTAGAGTGATTAACGACAGAGAGGGAAATGTATTAACTGATGACAGAAGTGTGCTGGGAAGATGGAAAGAGTACCTTGAAGTACCTTGAATGAATGAGGAAAATGAGCGAGGAAAAAAGAATAGAAGAGGTGACCGTCGAGGACCAGGAAGTAGCAAAGATTAGTAAGGGTGACGTGAGGAGGGCATTGAAGAGGATGAAGAATGGAAAGGCAGTTGGTCCTGATGACATACCGGTGGAGGTATGCCCTGGAAAGGAGGGGAATGAAGGTTAGCCTCAGTAAGACAGAATACATATATATGAATGACAAGGAATGGTGAGGATCCAGGGAGCAGAGATAAAGAAGGTGGGGGATTTTAAGTACTGTACTTAGGCTCAACAATCCAGAGCAATTGAGAGTGTGGAAAAGAGGTGAAGAAGCGTGTGCAGGCAGGTTGGAATGGTTGGAGAAAAGTGTCCGGTGTGATGTGTGATAGAAGGGTATCGGCATGAATGAAAGGAAAAGTATACAAAACTGTGTTGAGGCCAGCAATGTTGTATGGTTTAGAAACAGTGTGCCTGGGGAAAAGACGGGAGGCAGAGCTGGCGGTAGCAGAGATGAAAATGTTGTGGTTCTCTTTTGGAGTAACGAGGATGGAAAGGATCAGGAAAAAGCACATTAGAAGGACAGCACAGGCAGAAGACAAAGAGGAAAACCAAAGAGACGATTCATGGATGTGGTGAAGGAGGACAGTGAAGGTAGTTGGTGTAAGAGAAGAAGATGCAGAGGATAGGGTGAGATGGAGGCAGATGATTCGCCTTGGCGACCCCTGAAGGGAAAAGCCGAAAGAAGTAGAAGAAGAAGGAGGAGGCTGGTTCCCATCTCAGTCGATTCCTAGCGAGGGCAGAGTGCACCCTGGACAGCTCGCCAGGCCATCACAGTGCAGAAACACGCTGACGACTTTGCAGCCTACTCTTGTTGAAAGGCAGCAATGGTTCTTTCACATGAACCTCACATCACAGACAGTGAGAGACATGGCCGACCTTTGATAACCCAGTTCGCTGCACTGGGGGGACAGTAACAACCTGTGGTAAGTGGGGCTTGAACCTCCAACCTGAGGATCAGTGATTCAGCATGTTCACCACTAGGCCACCACTGCCCCTGTACAATAAGTGTATATTTCTATTGTTTTACAACATAGTGGGCACACAATCGAGAGTGAGGCCTTTAAGTTGAACTTGCAGACATCTTTGACCTGGAGTTGGAGTGCTGTACAGTAGGTCTTTGCGAATCCTCACATCTTCTATAGCTGCTATTAAATCGAAAGAAGTAAATAAAAGCTTCTGTGATGTCCTTCTTCTTCTTCTTCTTCTTTTACTTTTGGCTGCTCCCTTCAGGGGTCGCCACAGCAAATCATCCACCTCCACCTCACCCTGTCCTCCGCATCTTCTTTTCTGACTCCAACGACCTTCATGTCTTCCTTCACCACATCCATAAATCTCTTCTTTGGTCTTCCTCGAGGCCTTCTGCCTGGTAGTTCCAACCTCAGCATCCTACTGCCAATATACTCACTATACCTCCTCTGTACATGTCCAAACCATCTCAATCTAGCCTCTCTGACTTTGTCTCCAAAACATCTTACGTGGGCTGTCCCTCTGATGTACTCATTTCTGATCCTATCCATCCTCGTTACACCCAGAGAGAACCTCAACATTATCATCTCCACTACCTCCAGCTCTGCCTCCTGCCTTTTCCTCAGCGCCACTGTTTCTAATCCATACAACATCGCTGGCCTCACCACCGTCTTGTACACTTTTCCCTTCATTCTTGCTGACACTCTCCTATTGCACATCACACCGGACACTTTTCTCCAACCATTCCAGCCTGCCTGCACACGCTTCTTCACCTCTTTCCCACACTCTCCAGTGTCCATGGAGATTCTTGTCTCACCTCGTCTGTCAGCCTGTCCATCACCATAGCAAACAAGAAAGGGCTCAGAGCTGACCCTTGATGCAGTCCCACCTCCACCTTGAATTCGTCGGTCACACCGACAGCACACCTCACCTCTGTCTTACATCTCTCATACATGTCCTGCACCACTCTAACATACTTCTCTGCCACTCCAGACTTCCTCATGCAATACCACAGTTCTTCTCTTGGCACCCTGTCATATGCTTTTTCCAGATCCACAAAGGCACAATGTAGCTCCCTCTGACCTTCTCTGTAATTCTCTATTAACATCCTCAAAGCAAACATTGCATCTGTGGTGCTCTTTCTTGGCATGAAACCAAACTGTTGTTCACAAATGCTGACCTCTGCCCTTAGTCTAGCTTCCACTATACTTTCCCATAACTTCATCATATGGCTCATCAACTTTATCCCTCTGTAGTTGCTGCAACTCTGCACGTCTCCCTTGTTCTTAAAAATGGGCACCAGCACACTTGTCCTCCACTCCTCCGGCATCTGCTCACTCTCTAGTACCTTGTTGAATGTTCTTGTCAGAAAATCTACTGCTCCCTCTCCTAGACACTTCCATACCTCCACAGGTATATCATCAGGACCAACTGCCTTTCCATTCTTCATCCTCTTCAATGCCCTTCTCACTTCACCCTTACTGATCTTTGCTACATCCTGCTCCTCAATGGTCACCTCTTCTACTCTTTTTTCTTTCTCATTTTCCTCATTCATCAGCTCTTCAAAGTACTCTTTCCATCTTCCCAGCACACTTCTGTCATCAGTCAATACATTTCCCTCTCTGTCCTTTATCAATCTAACTTGCTGCATGTCCTTCCCATCTCTATTTCTCTGCTGTGCCAACCTGTATAGATCATTTTCTCCCTCTTTACTATCCAACCTATCATACAAGTCATCATATGCCCTCTGTTTGGCCTTAGCCACTGCTATTTTCGCCTCACGCTGTGTCTCCCTGTACTCCTGTTTACTCTCTTCGGTTCTCTCAATGTTCCACTTCTTCTTAGCTAACCTCTTCCTTTGTACACACTCCTGCACTTCCTCATTCCACCACCAAGTCTCCTTATCTACTTTCCTTCCAGAGGACACACCAAGTACTCTCCTACCTGTGTCCCTTATCACATTTGCTGTGGTTGTCCAGTCATTTGGAAGCACTTCCTGGCCACCCAAAGCCTGTTTCAACTCCTCCTTGAAGACAACATGACACTCTTCCTTTTTCAGCTTCCACCACTTTGTCTTCTGCTCTGCCTTTGCCTTTTTCACCTTTCTCACCATCCTATGCTGTTTGGCAACACTCTCATCCACTATGACTTTGCAGTCACTGACTTCCTTCAAATTACCTCGCCGACACAAGATGTAGTCTACCTGTGTGCTCCTACCTCCGCTTTTATAAGTCACCCTATGCTCCTGTTTCTTCTGGAAGAAAGTATTCACCACAGCCATTTCCATCCTTTTTGCAAAATCGATCAACATCTGTCCTTCTGCGTTCCTGTCCTGGATGCCAAACTTGCCCATCACTTCCTCGTCCCCTCTGTTGCCTGTACCAACATGTCCATTGAAGTCTGCACCAATGACCACTCTTTCACCTCTGGGGGTACGCTGCATCACTTCATCTAAGTCACTCCAGAATCTCTCCTTCTCTACTAGCTCACATCCTGCCTGTGGGGCATAAGCACTAACAACATTGAGCATTACACCTTCAATTTCTAACTTGAGACTCATCACTCTGTCTGACACTCTTTTCACTTTTAGAACATTCCTGACAAACTCCTCCTTCAAGATGACTCCTACTCCATTTCTCTTCCCATCCACACCTTGATAAAATAGCTTAAACCCTGCTCCTATGCTTTTAGCTTTGCTACATTTACACCTGGCCTCCTGAACACACAGTATGTCCACCTTCCTCCTCTGCATGTCAGACAGCTCTCTACCTTTTCTTTGCATAGTTCCAACATTCAAAGTCCCCACTCTCAGTCCTAGACTCATGCCTTTCCTCTTCTCTCTCTGCCTACGGACACGCCTCCCACCTCTCCTTCTTCGACGTCTTTGACCAACAGTAGTCCAATTTCCATCAGCACCCTGTTGATTGACAGCACTGATGGCGGTCGTTGTTAACCCGGGCCTCGACCGATCCGGTATGGGGGTAATACTTCTGATTTGCATCATAAATGTTTGGCATTGGTTTTACGTCGGATGCCCTTCCTGACACAACCCTCTGCATTTCTCCAGGCTTGGGACCGGCATGAGGGGGAGAGACACTGGTTAGTGCCCCCCCCCCCACCCCATGGCTGCATTTCCCTGATAGATTATTACGGAGTAGTTTACTCATCTCATTATCGCTAAGGTTATTAGTGAGCACCAAAAGACAGGTCTATAAATTGGGGGGGGAGTATTGTATTGATGATGGGAGATGATGATGCTGATGATGATGCTGATGCTGATGCTGACGCTGCTGCTGCTGCTGCTGCTACTACTGCTGCTGCTGTTGCTGCTGCTGCTGCTGCTGCTGCTGATGATGATGATGATGGAGACATCAACGTAGCATGGGATACCTATTTTCTCCATTTGTTTAAATTTAGATGCTCGTTTTCCCTCACAAGGACATTTCTGACCTCTAATCCAAGCCAGATACATGCAAACACATGCAAGCGTTTCATCTTTCAGAT
>CM045730.1:16201553-16204053 GCA_024760905.1 Plotosus lineatus
AAAAAAATTCATACCGGATCGAGGCCCAGGTTAACAACGACCACCATCAGTGCTGTTAACCAACAGGGTGCTGGTGGAAATTGGACTACTGTTGGTTGAAGACGTCGAAGAAGGAGAGGAGGGAGGCGTGTCTGTAGGCAGAGAGAGAAGAGGAAAGGCATGAGTCTAGGACTGAGAGTAGGGACTTTGAATGTTGGAACTATGGCAGGAAAAAAGTGGATGTGTGCATGTGTGTGTGTGTGTGTGTGTGTGTGTGTGTGTGTGTGTGTGTGTATGTGTTGGTGTGTCGGTGTGTGTTTGTGTTTGTAGCTGTATGTGTGTTGGTGTGTTTGTGTGTGAGTGTATGTTTTATGTGTTTTTGTGAGTGTCTGTGTGTGAGAGAGAGAGAGAGAGCAAGAGAGTGTGAGTGTGTGTTGTGTGTTAGTGTGCACATGTGTGTGTCAGTTTGTGTGTGTGGTGTGTGTTTGTGTGACCACAGTTGAGTATGTGTATGTGTGTTAGCGTGTGTGTTTGTGTGCATGTGTGTGTGTGTGTGTGTGTGTGTGTGTGTGTGTGTGTGTGTGAATGAGGGTGGGGTGTGCATGTGTCTGAGTGTGTGTGTGTGTGTGTGTGTGTATGTGTCTGTGTGCGTTGGTGTCATGTTTGTGTGTGAGTGTGTGGTGTGCTTGTGTGCATGTATGTGTTTGTTTAAGCGTTTGTGTGTTTTTGTGAGTGTGTTTGTTTGTGTGTGTTTGTGCACCCTCATGTGTGTGTGAGTGTGTGTGCATGTGTGGGTGTGCAACTGTGTGTGTGTGTGTGTGCATGTGTGTGGGTGTGTGCATGTATCTGTGTGTTCATGTCTGAGTGTATGTGTGTGTGAGTGTGTTTGAGTGTGTGTTTGTGTGTGTATGTCAGTGTGTGAGTGTGTGCATGTGTGTGGTGTGTTTATGTGAGTGTGTGTGTGTGTGTGTGTGTGTGTGTGTGTGAAATAGAGAGTGTGGGTGTGTGTTAGTGTGTGTTGTGGTGTGTTTTCTGTGTGTGCACGGTCGAGCGTGGATATGTGTTTCAGTGTGTGTGTGTGTGTGGGTGTGCGCGCACGTGTTTGTGTGGGTGTGTGTGTGTGTTTGTAGGCATGTGTGTGGGTGTCTGCATGTGTGAATGTATGTTTGTGTGGGGGTGGTTGGGTGTGTATTTGTGTGTGTTTTCTATGTGCGTGTGTATGTGTGTGTGTGTGTGTGTGTGTGTGTGTGTGTGTGTGTGTGTGTGTGTGTGTGTGTGTGTGTGTGTGTGTGCATGTGTGCGTGCATGTGTGTGTGTGTGTGTGTGTGTGTGTGTGTGTGTGTGTGTGTCGGTGTGTGTGTGTGTGTGTGTCGGTGTGTGTGTGTGTGTGTGTGTGTGTGTGTGTGTGTGTGTGTGTGTGTGTGTGTGTATGTTTGGTCTGTTTTTGTGTGAGTGTGTGTATCATGTGTTTTTGTGAGTGTCTGTGCGTGTGAGAGAGGGCGTGAGTGTGTGTTAGTGTGTAGTGTGTTTGTGTGCACGTGTGTGTCTGTTTGTGTGGTATATGTATGTGTGTCAATGTATGTGTTTGTGTGCATGTGGGTGCATGTGTGTGTGTGAGTGTGCGTATGTGTGTTTGTGAATGTGTCTGTGTGTGCATGTGTGTATGTGTGTGGGCGTCCATGTTTGTGTGGGAGTGCACCCTCATGTGTGTGAGTGTGTGCATGTGTGGTTGTGCAAATGTGTTTGTGTGTGTTGTGTTTGTTTGTGTGGCTGTGCATGCTTGTGTATTTGTGTGTTTCTGTGTGTCAGTATCTGTGTTCATGGGTGTGTGCATGTGTGTGTATGTGTGTGTTGGTGCATGTGTGTGTGCATGTGTCTGTGTGTGTGCATGTGTGAGTGTATGGGTGCATATGTAGTATGTATGTGTGTGTAGAGGGGGTGTCCATGTGTGTGCGAGTGCGTGGTGTGTGCTTGTGTGCATGTGTGTGTGCATGAAAGTGGGTGTGTGGATGTGTGTGAGTGTGTGTGTGTGTGTGTGTGTGTGTGTGCATGTGTGTGAGGTGTGTGTCTGTCGGTGTGTGTTTGTGCTTGTAGGTGTTCGTATGTGAGTGTGTCTGTGATGTGTTTTGTGAGTGTCTGTGTGTGTGTATGTGATACAGAGAGAGGAGAGTGTGAGTGTGTGTTAGTGTGAGGTGTATTTGTGTGCATGTGTGTGTTTGTGTGTGCACAGTTGAGTGTGTGTATCTGTGTCTGTGTGTGTCTTTGTGTGCATCAGGGTGCATGAATGTATGTGTGTGCATGTGTCTGTATGTGTGTCCATGTTTGTGTGTGAGTATATGGTGTGCGTGTGTGTGTGTGAGTGTGTGTGTGTGCATGTGTGAGTGCGCAAGTGTGTGTGTGTGTGTGTGTGTGTGTGCACTGTTGAGCATGCAAATGTGTGTCAGTGTGTGTTTGTGTGTGAGTGTATGTGTATGTGTATTTTGGTGGGTGGGAGGGTGTCCATATATGTGTGTGTGTGTGT
>CM045730.1:16209053-16284053 GCA_024760905.1 Plotosus lineatus
AAAGACCCAACAGTTTCTTATAAATACTAAAAGTATTGCAGTAGTAATCCCAATATCCATCTACCTGTCTGTTTATAAGATGAGATATCAATAAATCACAATACAACACTCTTATGTCATCAGCAAACTGAATATCGTAAGTATTGCATTGAGTATAAATGTGAATTTTTCTCCGTTAATGAACCATGGAGGGCAATAATGGGCCGGTGGTAAGGTGCTGGATAATTGACCCCACATTTGGGGGTTCAAGCCCCACTATTACCGGGTTGTCACTGCTGTGCCCCATTGTAGCCAACTGGGTTATTAAAGGCTCTCATGTCTCTCACTGTCTCTGGTGAGAGGTTCATGCGATAGAACCACTTTTACCAATAGTAGGCTGCATAGCCATCAGCATGTTTCTGCCCTGCGATTGCCTGGCAAGCTGTCCAGGGTGTACTATTCCTTCACCCAGAGTTGGCTGAGATGGGCACCAGCCTCGCCATGATCATAATTAGGATTAAGCGGTTCAGATACATCCACCTCCCAACTAGATGGTCCTGGGTTTGAGTCCTAGGCTCGGTGAAGGTGTTTCTGTGTGGAGTTTACTTGTTCTCCCAGGCACTTGCATGGGTTTTCTCTGGGGATGTTGGTTTCCTCTGACAATCCAAAGACATGCTTGATAGTTGGGTGTGTCTGTTGTCCTGCAGTGGACTGTTGAGGGTATATTCTGTCTTCTTTCAGAGTCAGCTAAGATAGGCTTCACCCTCCTCATGACTCTAATAGGGTTAAGCAGTTTGGCAAATGAGTGAGTGACACTCTGCTACTTCAGTAGCTAACAATAGCGCTGTAGCAGCGTGGAGCTGGGTGTAGAAGCTGCATCATCACCTCACATTTGGCAGCAGCTCCGAATGCTAGCACTTTGTCACAAACACAGTCCTGTAAAGTTAATGTGCAAATTAGTTGGTGATCTGCAGCCAGGGTTCTCTTAGCATTTCTGGATCCTTAAAAAAAAACAAACAAACAAAAAAAAAAACAGAAATGTGAGAAAGTTAAGATTGAGGTAGGAAGACAACATGTGCTGGGGTTACACTGAGGCCTATCTTAGCCAACTCTGGGTAAGGGTGAGTACACCCTGAGCAGCTCACCAATCCATTGCAGGGCTTCACATTTACATTCACAGCCATTAAGCCGCATGTGCATGTCTTTGGACTGTGGAAGAAAGCAAGGATACCTGGAGAAAACCCATACAAGCAAAGAGAGAACATGCAAAATCCACACAGATACACCCTCGATGAGCCTGAGACTCAAACTCAGAACCTTCTGGCTATGATAATATGCAATTCTAACCATTACACCACTGTGTTGTCTACTTTCAGTACACTCACACAAATTTGTTATTCATAATTTGTTGTTCATTTCAACCCATTGTTACACTGCTTATTCTAATTATTTTACAGTGCTGGATGTTGATTGGTCAGAAGGTGGTGTAGCTAACAGTCATATGGTAACATTTTTTATTACATATATAGGGACGTATAAGAAAACATTTAAGCGTCAGGATTACGTAGTGATTTATTTTGCTGTAAATGAAAATTTTGATAATGGTCACTCAGCGTTATACCGTAAAGTGTTCCACATACTCTGAATATGCAAAGCAACTGACCTACTGCAAGAATCCAGACGGCATGGCTCCCATTCACAGGAAGTTTGAAAGTGTGTTGAAAGTTACAGTGAATCAAGTGCCGGACCCTAAATTAAGGGCAACTGTGAGGCGTCCACAGGGTACCGGGGGTTAGCATAAATTTTCATTGCAGTAAAAATCTACATGGAAGAGCGAGTGACACGTGTACATTGCAGTTTCTGCTGGTAGACATGACAGATATGACACATGCTTACGTCTCAGGTAAGTGTCTATTTTCTCTCTTCCCAAATCCACTGGAATAGTCACAGTTTGGCTGTTATAATCCCAACTACTCCGCTCCTGTATTAATGAGGTATGAAATGTTAGCTTTAGCTATTTAACAATGAATAAGGTCATTGTGTATGTGGTGATGTTTTTTTTTTAATATATATATATATTTCTGGAAGAAGTTTCCAGTGTCAGTGCTCAGTAACAGGCTGAGATAAAGCAATGTTAAAGTTTTACGATAGAGACATTTACACTCAGTGGTTTGGTGCAGCATATAAATAAGACATGGATGTAATGTCGATAAACAAAACTACAGCACAATCTCTGGCAGGTTGTTGAGGTTAATAAGTAAAAGGTAATAATTCTTAATAAATGACGTACGAGTGGTTAAATAATGTCAGTTCACATGAACCCACAATGTGCCTTTTCCTCCACACCTGCAAATGGGGAATATCTTAGGCGATGACGTGTGAATACTGAGCAGACTCGATGTTAAGTTTGGCACCTGTCTGCTTGCCCTCCAGTGAGCCATTTTACCCCCGAGCCCCCCCCACCCAAATTAATGGGCTGCATGAAGTCAGTGCTATCAACAAGATAGAATGGAGTTGAGGGGGGGATTATCTTTCCAGCCTGATAATACATGACAATTATATAACAATTTCATGGCCATAAGTAAAGTCCAACGTGCTAATCCATCATCTCACGGTAACATTTAAATCATATTAAACTTTGTTTCTTCTTCAATGGCCCTGAATTCATACAAACCAAACACAGAAATCCATTTGCATCTCCGACATCCCAACAAGAACATTCTCTGTCATTCTCATTGTGGGAATTAATGATCCTCTACCCATCTTTGCTTCTGAGAAACACTGCCACTCTGAGAAGTTCTTTTTACACTCAGTCATGTTGTCAATGGACCTCATTAGTGGTAATTGGTCTTCCAGCTGTTTATTATAAGAGCAATTGACGTTTCCAGCCTCTTATTGCTACCTGTCCAATTTTTTTGAGATTTGTTAGACCATGAAATTTAAATCAACATATTTTACAGTAAAATTATACATTTTCTCAGTTTAAACTTTTGACCCTGTCATCTATGTTCTATTCAGAATAAAATATTGAAATTTGGCACTTCCACATCATTGCATTCAGTTTTTATTCACAATGTGTATAGTGTGCCATCTTTTTTGTAATTGGGTTTGTACTTCAAACAAAACCTGAACATGGATGCTAGACTACCAATGTGCTAAAGATTATTTAATTTTGGCAGATATAGGTCAAAGATCAAGGTCAGATAAAGATGAAAAAGGGTTAAGGATAGCTATTCATATGCACAGGAATAATCATTTCTGCAATAATTTATATTCCAGCGCAGAACCTGTAAACCTCTTAAAATGACCCTGCAGTAAATTAGTGTGATTATCTATTTAAAAAAAATGTGTATAACATCAGTGGTTCCTTCCAGCAACATTATTCCATGCCTGATTTAAAGTGCATGTGAATGTTTTGACCCTAGGTGTGCTCAGAGACATGTTCCTTTCTGATTGGCTGCTCCAGCCTGGTAGTGCCATGAACTCGTTGAATTGGCTGGGTGGCTTCACTGATCATAACACATTATGGTCTAGTACTGAGCCATGCAAACTAAAAGCGTAGAAATCACAGAAACTGATCACACACTGTATCACTGATTACGTGCACTTCTGCATGGACAGCACTGTGCCAACACGGAGAGTGCTTCTCCAACAACCACCCATGGGTCACCCCTGAGCTTAAAGTCCTCCTGAACCAGAAGAAGAGGGCTTTCATCTCGGAGGATAGAGAGGAGCAGAAGACGGTCCAGCGTGAGCTCCAGTGGAGGATCAGGAGGGTCAAGAAGGATTATGGGAAGAAAATGGAGAAGAAGCTGGCTCAGAACAATGTGCGGGACATCTGGAGAGGACTAAAGACTATATCTGGATTTGGGCAGAGTGTCAGAGGGACAGCTGATGGTGACCGGCGCTGGGCGGATGAATTAAACTGTTACTTCAACAGGTTTGATCCCCCCGTCCCCCCTCTTCACACATCTCCAGACCAGTGGACACCTCACCCTCCCAAGCCAACTTCACCTGACTGCAGCAGCCCCACAGACACATCCCCCTCCCTCTGCAGCCCACCCCAGTCCCCCTTCTCCCTCATGTCGGACCAGGTGAGGAGACAGTTGAGGCGACTGAATCAGAGGAAATCTGCAGGACCAGATGGCATCAGTCCCAGGCTGCTGAGGACCTGTGTGGACTAGCTCTGTGAAGTCCTATGCCAACTCTACAACCTAAGCCTCAGTCTGGAGAAGGTTCCTGTCCTGTGGAAAACCTCCTGTGTGGTCCTGGTTCCTAAAACAGCTCAAGCCAAGGAATCGGCCCACTACAGACCTGTCGCCCTGACCTTCCACCTCATGAAGACCATGGAGAGGCTCCTCCTCGACCACCTCTGCTCTGTGGTGAGCCCCACCCTAGACCCACTGCAGTTTGCCTACAGGCCCAATATCAGGGTAGAAGATCTACCTTCCGTCATCTACCTTCTGCAGCAGGTGCTCACCCACCTGGAGATCGCAGGTAGCGCTGTGAGGGTCATGTTCTTTGACTTCTCCAGTGCCTTCCACACCATCAGGCTGGCATTTCTGAGGGGGAAGCTGGAGGATGTGGGAGTGGACGGACATCTTGCTGCCTGGATCATCAACTACCTCACTGACCATCCACAGTACGTGTGTCAGAGGGGAACGAGCTGGAGTACCAGTCGGTCATTGTCGACTTTGTGGACTGGTGTGAGCGCAACCACCAGTGCTTAAACACTAGTAAGATGAAGGAGATGGTGGTCAACTTCAGGAGAAGCACACCAACACACTCACTGGTGAACATCCAAGGACAGGACATTGAGACAGTGGACAGTTTCAATTACCTGGGCGTTCACCTCAACAATAAACTGGACTGGTCTCACAATATTAACGCCTTGTACAAGAAGGGCCAGAGTCGCCTCCACCTTCTGAGGGGACTTAAGTCCTTCGGAGTATACAGACCTCTCTTCAGGACATTTTATGACTCTGTGGCAGCCTCTGCAATCCTCTATGCTGCTGTCTGCTGGGCCCCGGGCAGCACAGAGTGGGACAGAAAGAGACTGAACAAGTTGGTCAGGAGGGCCAGCCCTGTCCTGGGCTGCCCACTGGACTCTGTGGAGGAGGTGGGTGACAGGAGGATGGTAGCCAAGCTCACATCCATCATGGACAACAGCTCTCACCCACTGCAACAGATATATATATATATATATATATATATATATATATATATATATATATATATATATATATATATATATATATATATATATATATATACATACTTTTAGTTTTTTGTTTTTTTTTGTTTTTGTTAACTTGTATATTTTATCGTTCTGTTCTAATTACGACTCAATGATGTTACACTTTTCTGAGATATTTTGCACCCCCTACTGATGGTACTTTAAGAGCCTGTAACAGTAAATTTCTCTATTGTGAGATTCATACAGCTAAATTTTATCTTATCTTAAAACTGATTGACGACAGGAAGCTGTATCGGCAAAACCTTAGCTTTGTAGACTGTCACACACTCATCTCTGCAGCATCTCATCCTCAGAGTCACTAGAATGTCATGTCTCACCGTCTCTGAAAGAGACCTCAACCCTGCCCAATGTATTGATGATACTTCCGGGAACAACAACTCCAAACCCACACTAATAACCCAGGGCATCACTTATGTTAAAAAAAGTTTGTGTCACTTAAACATATCACATACACAGATTATGCTGTAATGATGACCAACACCGCTACGCTTTAGGATTATTCATTAAACTTAGTTGTTATAACTTTGTATTGGAGTTGTGCTTTTTGATATTTTTGGGGATTTCTGCACTTTTCTGTGTTTTTTTTTTATTTTTTTACTTTACTTTGCCTTTGATTTGTAGGATGCCCTCTTCTGATGACTCTTCTTTAAGCAGTATTTAGATGAGTCTGGTTTCCATCACAGACACGAATCATGTCATAATTATGTAAAGAAAATAAAATAAAAGTGTAGAAATCATAGATAGGAGTGTCATCACACTGTGCACGTAGACATCAAACACTTCAGTAACTCAGCAATTGCATCTTGTCGGATAGTGTTAACGGACATCCATTCATGTGAATTTCTTGTCCAGTTTACATCTGACTGATGTGTCCCTGATGAGCAGAAGTCTAGTCTGTTCGACATAAACCACTGTACTGATAATCATTACATGGATGCTGAAGAATAACGGTCATATAACAGGGGTCTACAAGACGAAATTGATGACTTCACAATAACTAATTATAACTACCGTACGTTTGCCGGGTCTGAAAAGGACAGCAACTGACTGTACATCCTTCAGGGTGTCATGAGAATCTTGAGCAGCAACAGAGAAGACTTCCACGATCAGATAAGTTAGTTTCACAGCATTTCAATTCACTGTATATTGGCCTGCAGAGCTGTCCAGGGTGTACCCCGCACTCGCCCAGAGATGGCTATGATTAGCCCGAGCCTCCTTGTGACCCCAATTAGGATTAAGTGGTTCAGAAAATGAATGTTTCGAACCATTTCATGTCACGTTTACGATATTTGCAGGGTGTGACTGCTGCTTGCATGTTTGTTCTTTAGAAGTCACATGACCACAGTATGTCTCTCATTTAATCATTAATATATATATTTAAGAGAAATGCATTCAGTTTTATTAAACAATCTTTAAAATTACAGCAATACTGGGTGATGATCATTTCATTCTCTAATTACCACCGCCCATGCCATCCAGACGGCACTTGAGAGAGATGCAGTTCAGGAGGGATCGTTACTACATGTTATTTGGCATAATATATAATTAAATATACAACTCAGCAGGGTGAAGTGTCAGTTTTTACTCTGTCTGACCTCCGAAGCATCAGGTGAGGTGAAGCAGCACGACTGCAGATTGCAATATTTTGCTAAAAGCATTAAAAGATGAGAGAGAGAGAGAGAGAGAGAGAGAGAGAGAGAGAGAGAGAGAGAGAGAGAGAGAGAGAGGTACACCCTTTCCTGTCCCTTCAACCATTTTCTTTCTTTTGTTCTTCTTTATTTTCCTCCCACACAGGTCATTTGCTAATCTGCAGTCAGGAGCAGGGGCCAAAGTCATCGAGAACATCCATTAGCCTTAAATTATAGACTCATCCCTCACCTTCTTCTTCTCTCTCTATCTCTCTCTCTCTCTCTCTCTATCTCTCTCCCTCCCTCCCCCCCCACTCTCTCTCTCTCTCTCTCTCTCTCTCTCTCGCTCCTCTTTTTGTGCCAGATGATGGATGAAAGCAGGTTCAAGGTTGATACAGATGTCAGCGACCAAGAAAGATGAATAAAGTGAAAGTGACACACATTTATCAATATCATAGGAGCGCTTCATCTTTTCCCCGGGAGTCTGTATGTATGTGTGTGTGTGTGTGTGTGTGTGTGTGTGTGTGTGTGTGTGAGAGAGAGAGAGAGAGAGAGAGAGAGAGAGAGAGAGAGAGAGAGAGAGAGAGAGAGAGAGTCTGTAATGGAATTTATTCTTTGTAGTAACTGTGATGGGTTTCAAACTGAGCTACATAATTATTATTATTATTATTACTATTATTAAGCATGTTCTTTTTTCTCCTTCTCCTTTTGGCTGTTCACTTCAGGGGTCGCCAGAGCGAATCGTCTGCCTCCATCTCACCATATCCTCTGCATCTTCTACTCTTACTCCAACGACCTTCATGTCCTCCTTCGCCACATCCATAAATCTTCTCTTTGGTCTTCCTCTAGGCCTTCTGCCTAGTAGTTCCAACCTCAGCATGCTACTAACAATATGTTACTCTGTACATGTCCAAACCATGTCAATTTAGCCTCTCTGACTTTGTCTCCAAAACCTCTTACATGTGCTGTCCCTCTGATAGACTCAATCCTGATCCTATTCATCCTCATTACTCCCAAAGAGAACCTCAAAATTTTCATCTCTGCTACTTCCAGCTCTGCCTCCTATCTTTTCCTCAATGCCACTGTTTCTAAACCAAACATCGCTGGCCTCAACACCGTCTTGTACACTTTTCCTTTCATTCCTGCCGATACTCTCCTATCACACCAGACACTTTTCTCCAACCGTTCTTGTCAGAAAATCTACTGCTACCTCTCCTACACACTTCCATACCTCCACCGGTATGTCATCAAGACCAACTGCCTTTCCACTTTTTATCCTCTTCAATGTCCTCCTCCCTGACTAATCTTTGGTACTTCCTGGTCTTCAACAGTCACCTCTTCTACTCTTTTTTCTCTCCCATTTTCTTCTTAGCTAACCTCTTTTTTTTTACTCCCCCCCTGCACTTCCTCATCCCACCACCAAGTCTCCTTATCTCCTGTCCTTCCAGAGGACACACCAAGTACTCTCCTACCTGTCTCCCTGATAACATTAGCTGTAGTTGTCCAGTCATCCTGAAGCACTTCCTGACCACCCAAAGCCTGTTTCAACTCCTCCTTGAAGACAACACGACACTCTTTCTTTTTTCAGCTTCCACCCCTTTGCCTTCTGCTCTGCCTTTGCCTTCTTCACCTTCCTCACCATCAGCATCATCCTGCACCCCACCATCCTATGCTGTTTGGCAACACTCTGACCCACTACTACTTTGCAGTCACTGACTTCCTTCAAATTACATCGCCTACACAAGATGTAGTCTACCTGTGTGCTCCTACCTCCGCTTTTATAAGTCACCCTATACTCTCTTCTGGAAGAAAGATGACAATAATGACATAAATGTTATTTTTATTATTTTTTTTAATTTGACCTATTATCGAGAACGACTTAACTTGAAATAACTTAAGTCGAGATATACCTGAACTCTGATTCTTTCACACCAGAGTCATGTTTTCTCCCAAATCACTCCGTCAATAGAAGGTGGTCTTTCACCCTCACATGGATTGAGTTTTATTTTTGTTGAATTCCTGTGTCTTCTCATTTCTTTTCTAGTTCACTTTCCCAGTTTGAGTGTAATTTTGAGCATGATACTGATATTCAATACTCAATTCCGTGGAGAGCTGCTTTATACAGCCTGTCAGGTGTTGATGCAGGAATCTGGGACTAGCTTTAGATTGAAATACAAAAAAAAAAATAATAATAAATAAATAAATAAAATAAAAATGGAGTTTTGCTACAGATGGAAGCAAACATTTTTTCCCTACTTCCCACACACCCTCTGCCTCCTTCTCCTCCTTATGGTTCTTTCAAGCCTCTCATTTTTCTCTCATGTTATTTGCCGTGAACATCATTGTTAGCTTCCTGTTGCTATTTGTGGATTTAATTACTACCTTTGCCAACCTTTAAGTAATTATATTTCTTGGCTGTCAAACAGAACAGCCTTTATAAAGGGTTTTGTTTCTCATTAAGGGATTTTAAGACGAGAGGTGGATGGTGGAGGGGTGTAAATTGCTTCCCAAAGCATTTTTATGTTGGTTTTTATTTTTGTTTTAATTTCTAAAATTAAACTGTTATGTCCTTGTTTCTTTCACTGTGGATCTGTTCAGCAGCTTTATTAAAGTGGAGACAGGAATAATGATCATCAACAGGACGAGCTCTTAAACTCCATATTTGTTGTCTCAGACCTGATCGCATCGTGAAGGCCTTGTTTGATCATAAATTGTGTTTGTTGCAGACTTTATCACTTATCTATTCTGTGAAATGCCATTTCCATTCTTATTAATGTTCTACATGGCTGAACCACTGGAATGCAAACACACACACACACACACACACACACACACACACACACACACACACACACACACACACACACACACACACACACAGTGTCATTATTACCACTGTGAGTGTGTGTACCAGCAGCTGCATTTAGAAAGGCTGTGTTGAATTAAACACAAGTAAATGGCCACTTATCTTCACACCACCACCAGTCACGAAACACATGGGTGTGTGTAAATGAGAGAGAGAGAGAGAGAGAGAGCGAGAGAGAGAGAGAGCGAGAGAGAGAGAGAGAGAGAGAGAGAGAGAGAGAGAGAGAGAGAGAGAGAGATATCACTGCTCCATTCCAACAGCAAACTAAATAATAATTGCAGAAATGTCTTTCTCAAGTTCTCATGTGATTCTGCTTCTTCCTGAGAGGAACAAAAACAGAGTACAGTACGATGAGGGATATGAAACCCCCTTCAGTTCTCAGGCAAATAGCTATGCAAAAAAACCCCCAAAGAAACAACCAAAAAAAACAATCAATCAATCAATTAATCAATCAATCACTCAATGTTGTGATTTCAAATACTCTGATGGAACGCTTCAGAAAACCATGAAAAACAATAAAAAAAAAGGTTTGCTGACCTTAAAACCGAGGACTAAATGTACTGGTTATTCTGGAATTTCATTTTATAATCACATTTTTGAAAAATCACAACTTTCTGAGTCATCAGTGATTCACGAGGGAATAACCAGAGAGCTGTAGATTATGGGCGGAGTCTTGAGAGACTTGGCTTGAGGAAGGAATATGGGCGAGAAGAACACTGAAGCACACTGAGGAAACCCCGTGAGGATGGAGAAGGAATTTGGAGTGGAAGAGATATTTTCTCCGGAGTAAAAATATATATTATATACATAAATAAATTAAAAATACATATAAAAACATTGATTACAATATAAAATGATTGTGAAAAACTTGATTTAAGCTTCAAAGTTTAGCAAGAAGAACCCCCCCCCCCTCTCTCTCTCTCTCTCTATATATATATATATATATATATATATATATATATATATATATATATATATATATATATAAGATAAGATAAGATACAGCTTTATTAATCTCACAATGGAGAAATTCACTGTTACAGGCTCTTGAGGTATCATCAGTAGGGGTGCAAAAATAGATACAAATACAAACATACACACATACATATATATTATATAAGTAAATAAATAAATAGATACATAAATAGTATAAATTAATAAACAATAAAAGAAAAGAAGGGAACGACTTTGTAGACTGGCCTATATTAAAGTGTAAATGTATCTGAGGGCAGAGTAGATGGGTTGATATGGTTCACAGTCAGTGGGGTAGATGTGGTTGATTAAAGTGCACGGGGGTTTTATTGCACATAACCGGTATTTTCACAGACAGTCAGTTACAAAGTGGCGTTGTACAGTCTGACAGCGGTGGGAATGAACGACCTGCGGTAGCGCTCCTTCCTGCACTGAGGATGTCTCAGTTGTCCACTGAAGGAGCTACTCAGCTTCTCTACAGTCTGGTGCAGTGGGTGAGAGCTGTTGACCAAGATGGATGTGAGCTTTGCTACCATCCTCCTCTCACTCACCTCCTCCATTGAGTCCAGTGGGCAGCCGAGGACAGAGCTGGCCCTCCTGACCAGCTTGTTCAGTCTCTTTCTGTCCTGCTCTGTGCTGCCCGGGGCCCAGCAGATGGCAGCGTAGAGGATTGCAGAGGCTACCACAGAGTCATAAAATGTCCTGAGCAGAGGATATATATATATATATATATATATATATATATATATATATATATATATATATATGTATATAATGCAGCAGTGAGGGAGGGCCACAAGCCAGTGTCTCTCCCTCACGCCGGTCCTGAGCCCGGATAAATGCAGAGGGTTGCGTCAGGAAGGGCATCTGACGTAAAACAAATGCCAAATAAATATGCGAGTTACAACAAAAAAAATTCATACCGGATTGGTTGAGCCCCGGGTTAACAACGACCGCCATCAGTGCTGTTAACCAACATGGTGCTGGTGGATATTGGACTACTGTTGGTTGAAGACGTCGAAGAAGGAGTGGTGGGAGGCATGTACGTAAGCAGAGAGAGAAGAGGAAAGGCATGAGTCTAGGACTGAAAGTAAGGACTTTGAATGTTGGAACTATGACAGGAAAAGGTAGAGAACTTGCTGACATGATGCAGAGGAAAAAGGTGGACATACTGTGTGTTCAGGAGACCAGGTGGAAAGGTAGCAAGGCTAGAAGCTTAGGAGCAGGGTTGAAGCTGTTTTTTCATGGTGTAGATGAGGAGAGAAATGGAGTAGAAGTCATCTTGAAGGAGGAGTTTGTCAGGAATTTTCTAGAAGTGAAAAGAGTGTCAGACAGAGTAATGCATCTCAAGTTAGAAATTGAAGGCGTGATGATCAATGTTGTTAGTGCTTATGCCCCACAGGCAGGGTGTGAACTAGAAGAGAAGGAGGGATTCTGGAGTGAGTTAGATGAAGTGATGCAGAATACCCCATAAATGAAAGAGTAGGGCAGACTTCAATGGACATGTTGGTGCAGGAAACAGAAGGGACAAGATAGTGATGGGCAGGTTTGGTATCCAGGACAGGAACACAGAAGGGCAGATGTTGATAGATTTTGCAAAAAGGATGGAAATGGCTGTGGTGAATACTTTCTTCCAGAAGAGACAGGAGCATAGGGTGACTTATAAAAGTGGAGGTAGGAGCACACAGGTAGACTACATCTTGTGTAGGCGATGTAATCTGAAGGGATTCAGTGACTGCAAAGTAGTAGTGTGTGAGAGAGTTGCCAAACAGCATAGGATGGTGGTGTGCAGGATGATGCTGATGGAGAGAAAGGTGAAGAAGGCAAAGGCAGAGCAGAAGACAAAGTAGTGGAAGCTGAAAAAGGAAGAGTGTCGGGTTGTCTTCAAGGAGGAGTTGAAACAGGCTTTGGGTGGTCAGGAAGTGCTTTTCAGGATGACTGGACACCTACAGCTAATGTGATCCGGGAGACAGGTAGGAGAATACTTGGCCTGTCCTCTGGAAAGACAGTAGATAAGGAGACTTGGTGGTGAAATGAGGAAGGGCAGGAGTGTGTACAAAGGGAGAGGTTAGCTACGAAGAAGTGGACCATTGAGAGGAATGAAGAGAGTAAACAGGAGTACAGGGAGACACAGCGTAAGGCGAAGGTAGTGGTGTCAAAGGCCAAACAGAGGGCATATGATGACTGTAAGAACTCTCTCAGAAGAAGCTCTCATGTAAACCTGCACGATCTGGATTCCTGTATCTCAACGTCTGGGAGCACTCCGGGAACAGAGGACAACAAACCACACGAGTGAAATCAATCTGGTTTATTCATCTGCTGCTCAGTGTGTGTCACTGGGCATAAAGCTTTTATACAGTGGAGGTGTGTGCGTGAAAAAGTGGGTACAGAGTCACATGTTTCTTTGTTCACAGCCTAAAAGTTGTACCATAATCAAAGTGCATGATAAGAAACCATCCATCACATTCCTTTGCCTTAGGGGTGACATTTACTACTCTGTGAACTTGACCTCAGAAAGGATGCTGCCTTGTAAAGCATCACAACAGCAATAAAAAGTCCACGGTTAAAAGCACAGGAATGCTGCTAATTATAAAATGGTTAAAGATAAGTCAGAATGTGACCTTACAGTTCCCTCTTTTATACTTAAATGTTCATGAAGTATAAATCATTCGTTAATAAATCGTTGCAGAATACACAAAGGTTCAGCGGGTGTCGAAGGTCGGATTTTTCAGGAGACCAGGGACCGCGTTGATCGGGCCTGTGCTTGAAGGGCAGCTTGAGCTGCGACGCCTTCGCCCACTGCCTCGAGATACTCAGGTCCTCAAGATCCCGACTCCTCACTACACCCGGGACGAAGGGTAAGAGGTGCCGCCGGACTGCGCATCCAGTTGCATACGCTGGTCCACTGAAAGCGCCCATCAGGGCCTACACACGATTCAGCAGACACCTAAGGATGCAAGGTCCGAACACACACACCAACAGCAGACAAATGCATACAGGCACAAGCATGGTTAAATATGGAGTGAATATACCAAAAGGGAATGGAGGAATCCCAGCCGTAATTTGGACTTTCGTCGATGTCGCAATTGGGCTGCTAATGCGACGCATTTTTGTAAAGCCTGAGATATATTGCCCCAGGTGAGTCATTCGGTGATGTAGGTACAGCAGTGTTCGCCTATAAGAACGCAGACCCCACCTTCCTTTGCGAGCAGTGCATCAAGTGCCATACGATTCTGGGTGGCCATAAGCCTCAGGGCCGTCAGTTCCTGTTTGATTCCATCGACAGCTAGGATGGTGTTGTTCACAAACACAGCGAGCCTATAGTGAACCTTATTCAGTTGTCGGCAAATACTACCCACAATCAAGTTTGGGAACAGGATTTCCAAATCTCGCTTTACCGTGAAATTCAAATACTGCCAGAACATATTATTTTCTGGATGACGGTAATGTGTGCACCAACCCGACCACGATAGCAGCCCGATTAAAAGCAGGGCATAAGAGGTATACATAACTTGGATTTTAAATGGGCGGTTATCCGACCCGGGTGCGAGAGGATGTGGTGGTGATACTCATATGTCTATGTCAGGTCTGATCCGTTGGGAGGTACTTCTCCCCTCTTAAGTGATATATGTATCTCTGGACCTGGAACAGAGGTAATAAAAATGGACAACATCATGTTCACACAATACAAATAATACTTCATTGTGGGCTTTTCTTCAGTCTGGTAGCATGGATCCACTGTGGAAAGAGGTCAGTTAGTAATGGGCGGCACTGAGTTACAGCGAGTATCTCCGTGGGGTCACTGTAAGGAGAGTCTCCCAAAGAGGAATTTAGTTTCGCAAATTTCTTGACCAGCACCTTGTCTCCTACCTTGAAGGCATGAGTGCTTGCATCGGCCGGGACCGAAGTATTCTGATTAGTGCGTTCCCAATAGTCATTTAGGACCTTAACAAGGCCCACAGCATACTCGCTCATGTGTATATCTAAATCTTCCGTCCCCAAAGCCTGTTTTCCTTCCTCCAAGGTGCGGAAAGGGTCTCCCCATTACCACTTCGTGAAGGGGATAAATTCCCTAAGGCCACCTGGCGAGGTCATCCGCAGATCCACTAGGACCACAGGCAGCACCAAACCCAATTCCTGGATCCGTGGCGTGCATTGCTTTTCGTAATTTCCTTTAATTGTTCTGTTTGTTCGTTCCACGATTCCGGAGGACTGAGGGTGATATGGGACATGGAAACGCCAATTGATCTTTAGCTCTTGGGCCAACAGTTGAGTGACTTTTGAGGTGAATGGTGTGCCTTTGTCCGAATCAATACCCAACGGGAGGCCATAACTGGGAATAATTTCCTGTGATAACTTTTGAACCACTACTCTAGCTGCTGCTCCCACACGGGAAAGCTTCAACCCACCTAGAGAATTTATCCACATAACCAGTAGATATTTAAAGGGACCTGCCGGGGCATGTGGGTAAAGTCTATCTGCCATCTCCCGGAAGGGAGTATCTGGTTTCGCAGATGCTGATGTGATGCATGTGGTTTGGACACATTGTTCTGTGCAATAATCAGGCATCTTTCCAGAATGCTGTGTACCGTAGAGGCTAGTTGTCGATACAAAAATCTTTTTCCATATCTGTCACCACCCTCTTCGAATCACATGTGTAGGCCCGTGAAACTCGCGGACGAGGAAAAAGAAGGCAGTGCGTAAGCAGACATAAACGCGACGTCGAATCGAGTAGAATGTCACTCGAGGGCTGAGAGCCCTGCGAGGACCAAAATCAGTGTCTTCTGTGGACGCCGAGGACTGAAGTGATTTCAGATCCAAGTCAGGGAGGAGGGCGCTAAGCATGTGTGAGGTTGACACTAGCGCTGGCTGCAGGAACGCGCATGGAGCCGAGCGAGGCAGCCTGTTTAGCCGTGCGTCAGCCAAAGAGTTACCTCGTGCCTCATCAGTGTGGTCAGAGGAATGACCGCTGGTCTTTACGATCGCTTAAACGGAGCGGGAGATTGCAGGACACACAAGGTCCTGCAAAAATAGAATGTGAAATGGGCTTACCGGCCAGCAGCAGTGAAACCACGAGATTGCCAGATACGCTAAATCATATGCGCCACCCGAAAGCGTAATGAGGGTCAGTGTATATAGTAACATCCTGGTCGGAAGCGAGAGTGCATGCCCGAAAGTGAGCGATATAACTCTGCTGCTTGAGCGGAATTAAAGGAAGCGAGTACGCTTCCAAAACTTGGTCCGTAAGGAACATACCGCGAGCCACAGAGGACCACTCCGCCGAAGGGTTTCGAGCATGACCCATCTACAAACAGGGAGAGACCTGTCGAGAGAGGTGTGGATAATAAGTCGGACCTAATACTGGTGTCATGGACAATGGTGTCCATGCAGTCATGTTCCAACGGTTCGCAGTCATCTTGAACATTAAGCAGGCGCTGTAGGGCCTGGGCCACGTTATCTAGGGAGGAGGAACAAGAGATGGTTAGATTATCAGTACCACAAAGGATGGCCTCGTAACCTGAGCGACGTTGAGAAGACATGTGTTGTGTAGACAGAGTATTAAGGATATGCCTAACCTGATGGCTGGTGTGTAAAACGAGTGGATGAGAGAGCACTATTTTTTCTGCTTCGAGAACTAACACCGCACTGGCAGCGACGGCACGGAGACATGCAGGTAAACCCTGAGCCACAGTATCTAGAGTTTTGGAAAGAAAAGCACAAGGCCTCCAAGTCCCCCCGTGGTCCTGCGCCAAGACTCCAGAAGCGTGGCCTGGTGGTGACGAATGAGATGAAAGGGTTTGTTGTAATCCGGGAGCCCGAGCGGAGCGGAGCATAGGGCCGACTTCAGGGCTTTGAATGCGTCCAGCATGTCCTCAGTCCAGACAAAGGGTTGGTGGAGAGGGTCAGTGTGAGCCACGGCAGAGCGCAAACGTTTGTCATAAAAGGAACAGTCCGGGATCCATTGTCGGCAGTAGTTAATGAGGCCCAGGAAAGCCAGGAGCGCTTGTTTAGTGGCAGGCTTATGAGTGTCCACTATGATTTTGACGCGATCCTGAGTAGCGCTTTTATCCCGTGAGAGAGTTCGTAGCCCAGGTATATCACAGTGGGGAGACAAAACTGTAACTTGGGCTTGGAGACCTTGAAACCCTTTTTTTTCCAGTAAGAGGAGCAGTTGAACGGTTGCATCGAAACACAGTTCATAAGTTAGGCCGGACACCAGGAGGTCATCAGCATAAGAGTGAACGCAGGAACCTACGGAACGCCAAGAGACCCCAGTGCATCCCTAACTGCAGCCGAGAAACGGGCAGGAGAGTCAATAAATCCTTGAGGTAATCTAGTCCACGTGTACTGTCGCTGCCGGTGTGAAAGCGAAGAGAGTGTTGTGTGCTTGGCTCAACAGGGATACTAAAAACGCTGAGCACAGGTCGATCACGGAGAAATGGGTGTGATCGCAAGGAATAGAAGCCATAATAGAGGCACGTCCGAACGATCGTGAAACTGGAATGATGAGCTCGTTAATTTTTCTGAGGTCCTGTGTCAAACGCCAGGAACCGTCGGCTTGGGAACCGGGTTCACAGGAGTGTTATAAGGGCTTGTGCACGGCACGATGATACCCTGTTCCAGAAGAGCGTCAAAATAGTGTCGATACCCAACATTTTTGAGGCGATAAGGGGTATTGTCGGATGTACACGGGCGAAAATGTGCTTCCACGGTAGTTTCATACGACGCAGTCCACACAACCCACGTCATTCTTATGCTCTGCCCAAAGATTGGTGGGCAGTGTATCGAGTACAGGGGGCGAGAGGTGGAACTCGCCACGCACGCTGAATTAACATTAAAGGCACGGCTGCGCTTGGTAATGATAACAGAGAAACGGAGGAGGTGTCGACGCTTTGGATGGTCATGCTCGAACCTTGGAAAGAGATTTGGAACCCCAGAACACTCATGAGGTCACGGCCTAGCAAATTAAAGGGCATTCTGGACATATGTGTACAAAGGAGTAGGATATTTGCAATTTATCGCGTATGATCATCAGGAAAATGTAGGAGAAGGGTGGCGTATATGGGAAGGAGAAGGAACCCCATCTATTCCCACAGAGCTGGTAGACCTGGAGGATACAGCACCCTGATAGTCCTTCCTAAAGAAGATAGGTTGCACCGCTATCGATAACAAAAGATATTCTACCCCTTCTAGAACAACAGGAAGGAGGGGCAGATTCTCATTGCAGGGTGAATTAAACACTAGGTGCATTAAGCTACAGGTCACGGGGTCCCTACTCCGTGGGCATCCTTATTCGTGCTCCCGCCGGTATGGGCGTGGTGTCGTCACTTCAGTGGGATCCGAGGGTGGTGGGGGCGAACTAGAGCCAGCATTACGGGCGTGCTGCAGAATTCTCCTCATCTCTCTGTCTCTTTCTACACTCTTTTTCCAGTGCCCTTCCTTACCACAATAATGACATTTTCCGGTCTTTCTATACTAATCCCTTCTCCTATTCTTATCACGAGGGCCCTGGGGGCCACCGCCAGCAGAACCTTATTCTTCACATTCAATAGTCCATCTGATTCTAACATACTGAACCCTTTCTCCGGCAGTTCTAACGATGAGACGTTACGGTCTGTGAAATGCGGTTTAAGTGCGCTCTGGACTTCTGGGAGACAATTACTTAAAAACTAGACACGAACATAGAGTTTGCCGCTTCGGTATCAAGAGGAAATCCTCCTACATGACGCCAAGTTTCAGTAAAGCGATTCCAAAATACCGAGGTTAGTTCGCCTCGCTTCTGCTTGCAATTGGTCACGTGTGAAAGATCACAAGCTCCCTCCGCCGTGGAGACTAAGATAAGCCGTGAAGTTGCGCGCACAGTTGAGTCAATGCCTCGGGATCATCCCGCCAAAAGAGGGTGGACCGAGACAGGTGGTGTTACGACGACCCTCACTTCCCCTTCTTCTTCTACTTTAACATTAGTCACTACGTCATTCTCGGGGGCCAAACAGGGGATGTTCTGAAGGACCACAGCCTCATTGTAAGCTTCCTTGAGGGTGTGTTGCAGGATAAAGCGATAATCCCTCCTGTTAGCTGGCAATATCTGGTGGACCGTATAAGCATATCTACATAGGCGAGGGTGTGTCCAAGCCGGGGAGCATGGAGATAATGTCCTTAAGTGCGGCCACGGATGGTGGCTCCACGACAATACCTCTTCCACGCTTTCTGCCATATACAGGCTACATTCTCCACGGCCCTAGGTTTAGGTGACTTCGAGAGGAGGGGGATCGGGCTGAGAGCCCGTGTCGGGACCAATGTCGTCCGGGTTTTCCCAATCCGAATCCTCATTCCTTCCGTATCTTCGGAATCCTCCTCATTTACTGGCGGAGGCGGGGAGGGAATCACAACCTTGGGTCTTTGTTTCGATTTAATTTAGGTCGCGCTCCGGCCCGGGTTCCTCCTTCGCAGCAAGCAGGGTTGGGTATAAGTGAACCTCCGCTGGCTTAGGGTCAGCGGGAGTAAGCGGAACTATCTCCCGATCCTACTGGATAGGGTGGGGAGCCGACGGGGAGTTACGGGGACACAGTTTGCACACAGCAAGCTGGACTTTTGGTATTTTTCCTTTTTCCTTTTCTTTACTCATTAATTTAGGTTTGGGGACACTCTGAGTCACCTTCTTGGGTTCAAAGAGCTTTTTAAGTTGCAACCAGTACGAGCGCATTTCATACCATTTTTCATAAGCCTCCCTCATGTATTCATAATCCCAGGAGGGGTTGCCCAATCCATCATAAATCATGCGATGCGCCGGATGTCAGAAATCCTGCATCAAAGTCCCATTTCGAGGAAAGTTTGGTACTTGGTCTAGTCCCTCCGTTCATCCGGCTAGATTACTAAGCCATGGTTCAGTATAATAAGCAAGACCACATTTATTCATCCATTCCTTGGGGGTTTCCCCGGGATTAGGCTTTGGGTAGGAATTTCCCATTGTTTACCCTCTAACAAAATAAAAATACGTTGGCATACAGGAATACACGTGCACCTTTTGTATAGCGCTCTTCCCAGTTATAGCAACTGAGGATAAACCATCCCAGTTATAGCAACTGAGGATAACCGTCCCTTCTAGAGAAGGGGATAAACCGTCCCTTATAAAAAGGGGATAACAGACGCTCAGATACTGCTAACCAGGTAGTCAACCAAGTCTTGTCTTACCTGATCAGGAGTATCACGTCGGGGTCACCAAATTGTAAGAACTCTCTCAGAAGAAGCTCTCATGTAAACCTGCACGATCTGGATTTCTGTATCTCAACGTCCTGGGAGCACTGGGAACAGAGGACAACAAACCACACGAGTGAAATCAATCTGGTTTATTCATCTGCTGCTCAGTGTGTGTCACTGGGCATAAAGCTTTTATACAGTGGAGGTGTGTGCGTGAAAAAGTGGGTACAGAGTCACATGTTTCTTTGTTCACAGCCTAAAAGTTGTACCATAATCAAAGTGCATGATAAGAAACCATCCATCACATTCCTTTGCCTTAGGGGTGACATTTACTACTCTGTGAACTTTGACCTCAGAAAGGATGCTGCCTTGTAAAGCATCACAACAGCAATAAAAGTCCACGGTTAAAAGCACAGGAATGCTGCTAATTATAAAATGGTTAAAGATAAGTCAGAATGTGACCTTACAATGACTTACATGCTAGGCAGGACAGTAAGCAGGGAAAAATGATTTATACAGGTTGGCACAGCAGAGAAATAGAGATGGGAAGGACATGCAGAAAGTTAGAGTGATTAAGGACAGAGAGGGAAATGTATTGACCGATGACAGAAGTGTGCTGGGAAGATGGAAAGAGTACTTTGAAGAACTGATGAATGAGGAAAATGAGAGAGAGAAAAAAGAGTAGAAGAGGTGACTGTTGAGGACCAGAAAGTAGCAAAGATTAGTAAGAGTGAAGTGAGGAGGGAATTGAAGAGGATGAAGAGTGGAAAGGTCTTGATGACATACCAGTGGAGGTATGGAAGTGTGTAGGAGAGATAGCAGTAGATTTTCTGACAAGAACATTCAACAAGATCTTAGCGCGTGAGAGGATGCCAGAGGAATGGAGGAGAAGTGTGATTGTGCCCATTTTTAAGAACAAGGGAGATGTGCAGACTTGTGGCAACTACAGAGATAAAGTTGATGAGCCATATGATAAAGTTATGGGAAAGAATAGTGGAAGCTACACTGAGGGCAGAGGTCAGCATTTTTGAACAACAGTTTGGTTTCATGCCAAGAAAGAGCACCATGGATGCAGTGTTTGCTTTGAGGATGTTAATAGAGAAGTACAGAGAAGGTCAGAGTGGGCTGCATTGTGCCTTTGTGGATCTGGAGAAAGCATAGGACAGAGTGCCGAGAGAGGAACTGTGGCATTGCATGAGGAAGTCTGGAGTGGCAGATTGGAGGGGCATGTTAGAGTGGTGCAGGACATGTATGAGAGATGTAACACAGTGGTGAGGTGTGCTGTCGGTGAGACAGAAGAGTTCAAGGTGGAGGTGGGACTGCATCAAGGGTCAGCTCTGAGCCCCTTCTTGTTTGCTATGGTCATGGACACAGTCCACGACAGACAGTCAGACAGACAGAGACAGTCTGACAGACAAGGTTAGACAAGAATCTCCATGGAATATGATGTTTGCAGATGGCATTGTGATCTGTAGTGAGAGCAGAGAACAAGTGCAGGAAAATCTAGAGAGGTGGAAGTATGCCCTGGAAAGGAGAAGAATGAAGGTTCGCCTCAGTAAAACAGAATACATATGTATGGATGACAAGGATCCAAGAGGAACGGTGAGGTTACAGGGGGCAGAGATAAGGAAGGTGGAGGATTTTAAGTACTTAGGCTCAACAATCCAGAGCAATGGAGAGTGTGGAAAAGACATGAAGAAGCGTGTGCTCGCAGGTTGGAAAAGTTGGAGAAAAATATCCGGTGTGGTGTGTGATAGGAAGGTATCAGCGAGAATGAAAGGAGAAGATTACAAGACGGTGATGAGGCCAGCGATGTTGTATGGTTTGGAAACAGTGGCCCTGGGGAAAAGACAGGAGGCAGAGCTGGAGGTAGAAGAGATGAAAATGTTGAGGTTCTCTTTGGGAGTAACTAGGATGGATAGGCTCAGGAATGAGCACATCAGAGGGACAGCACATGTAAGAGGTTTTGGAGACAATGTCAGAGAGGCTCGATTGAGATGGTTTGGACATGTACAGAGGAGGGATAGTGAGTATATTGGTAGTAGGATGCTGAGATTGGAACTACCAGCCAGAAGGCCTAGAGGAAGACCAAAGAGAAGATTTTGGGATGTGGTGAAGGAGGACATGAAGGTCATTAGAGTAAGAGTAGAAGATGCAGAGGATAGGATGAGATGGAGGCAGATGGTTTGCTATGGCAACCCCTGAAGGGAAAAGCCGAAAGGAAAAGAAGAAGAAGAAGAAGAAAAAGAAAAAGAAGAAGTCATTATAATCATATAATCGCACCCCATTATTTGAGAAGCAATGAATTAGCGGCAGCCCCGAGAAATTATACATATGCATCATGATATTACTGGCACGTCATTCAAATTTAGCCAATGGCTGGGAACTTTTGTTTCTCCCTCCTGCTGATTGGTTGCAGATGATGTTTACACCTTTTTATCTCCGTTGTGCTCATGTAATCATGTAATTGCCTGCATTGCAAATTGAATTATGCGTTTTTAATGATTCTTTATGCGCTATGATGTCACTCAAACGCCCTGCATCTTCTCTCGCTTCTGGTAAGGAGCCTGAGCACTTTATTTACTTATAAATATTAGCACAGTACCAAATTAAACATATTTTAATTAATCAATACTACATTTTACTGCATTATTACTGTATTAATGAGTAAGACTGGTTATAGAATGTGTTTAACAAGCAGATTTTATCACATGTAACATCATAGATAGGGTTTTAAAACCGTGTTGATAATTTGCAGATTTCTGGGATCTACAGGCGTGGGGCATAACCCCTGTGAATAACTGGGGCTTTCTGTAAATTGAGTTGTAGAATATTTTATATATATATATGGGGCAGTGCTATCCTGGTGGTAATGTCGAGTGGATCACTAATGAGTTGGGGTTTCAAGCCCCACTTTCAACAAGCTGCCACAGTCCCCCCAGTGCAGCTAACTGGGTTAGCAAAGGCCGACCATGTCTCTCACTGTCCATTGTGTGAGGTTAATGTAAAAGAACTATTGATGACTTTAGTCAAGAGTAGTTGCATTGTCGTCAGCGTGTTTCTAATCGGAAGTCGGAGTCCCCGGAGGCAGTTTGTTCACAGCAACTTCCATTGGATCCTTCCAGTGGCGCCGAGAGGGGGGACTTGCTGCTTGGGTAATAGCCTATCCTCCATATTCCCTATCCAGGCTTTGCACACTGGAGAGTATCACTAGCCAGAGCGCAGCTTCATAGTCCTTCAAAGACTGATAGAGGCCTACTAAATAAATCAATCGATTGATCGATCGATTGATTGATTTAAAATCCAAGCCTATACCACCAATACTTCTCCCTTTTTCTGGCATTATTTTTCTGAATTATAACGAAGCAAAAAATAAAATAAGGGGCAGTGGTGGCCCAGTGGTAAAGGTGCTGGATCACTGATCCCAAGGTTGGGGGTTCAAGCTGCACTCTCAGCAAGTTGTCACTGACCCACCAGTGCAGCTAACTATCAAAGCCTGGCCATGTCTCTCACTATCTGCGGTGGTGGGTTCACATAAAATAACCACTGCTGACACTCAAAAATAGGAGGCTTCATAGCCATCAGCATGTTTCTGCAATGCGATGGCCTGGCGAGCTCTTCAGGGTGTACTCTGACCTCGCCCAAAGTCGGCTGAGAAGGGTGCCAAACAACGTAAGGCAGAATAAGAAACTGAAACAAGATTAAAACCAGTTGTTGGTTCAGCTCTTTATTTTATTATTTATTTATTCGTTTTCAGAACTGCATGAATAAATAATAAATTAAAGAGCTGAAGCTACAACTAGTTTTAATCTTGTTTCAGTTTTTTAGTCGGCCTTAAGTTGTATGAACATTAGCAAATATCACATCACCTCTAAATATGCGTAAAACTGACAGTTCTGTCTTGACCTCACATCTCAGCTTGACATTGCTTGAGCTACCATGTACTGTACAGCAAAGAAAACTAGAACTCCTAAACTCGAGCCTTAAGGTTAGCATTCAAATATCCTGCTGGTGTTTTTATTCTGATATCAGAGAAGAATGAGGAATTTTGATAAAGATTTAATCAAGAGATGGAGATATTAAGAACCTATAAATGAATAAATGATAGATGAATTAATAATAAAACAAAAGTCGGAATTAAACTGAGTTTTCTCCTTGACATTCCATGACAGCTCTTGGCTTATCTCTCACTTGTTCTGTGTCTTATTTTACCCAGAATGCTATGCAGCTGGCAGAGACTCCCTGGCATAGAGTACAATAATTAAGTCCATGGCTACATATATATATATATATATATATATATATATATATATATATATATATATATATATATATATATATAAACTAAAGCCCTCCTTCTTTTGCTATGTGGAATTGGATACAACGTTTGAGTATCTCTGTAAAGTACAGCTGAATTAATAAGGAACTATTGAGCTGTAACCACATTGTCGAGGAGGGCTTTCAATTATTTATTAATTAATTTATTTTTAATAACAATACATTTCATTTTTTATTCAACTTTTATTCGATTATCATGTGAATCTCTTAATCTTAATTAAGGTCACAGGAAGGCGGACATCTCTGCCGATTCTGGGTGAAATGGTACACCCTGAACAGCTCACCAAAGCCAACGCTCACATAACCATTCACACTACCTAGAGTAGTTTTGGACAGTGAATAATATGCATGACTTTGGGGTGTGGGAGAAAACCTGAGTATCAGGAGGAAGCGAGCAAATACATGGAGAACAAATAATGTATTTTTTTCCCCCCTATCCGTATCTGCACCAATTTATTTTTCACAGCTCAAGGACTTTGCGATTTGTTCGCTAACTCTGAATGTTGTGGGAAGTTTCTGGGCATTTCACCTGCAATACCGCTGCGGGTCAGTGTGACCTGGAACAGGCTCAACATGCGAGCATCCAGAACACCAAAAATTATTACCTGTCTGTCTGACCTGACGGGGTCTTTTATCTCCCCAAAGGCAAAAAGAGATGTGCGTTCATGGCAGCACATGAAGAATTCAGGGCTTAAAATACTCAACACACACACACACACACACACACACACACACACACACACACACACACACACACACACACACACACACACACACCAACCATTCACACTGAGTCTCACACCAAGGGATGATTTGTAACAGCCAATTAGTGTAGTGTTCATGTTTTTGGATTGAGGGAGGAAACCCACGGCAGCATCGGGAGAACATGCAAACACAGAGAAATCCCTGAGCAGGGGAATCCAATTCTGGACACTCTTGCTGTGAGGCAGATGTATGACGACCATGTCCTGGTTCAAATAAAAGTATCCAACCAAGAAGGTAAATGTATGTATTTGTTTTATTAGTTATATAAGTTACATCACAAACTTTTAATTCATAAAAATTCACAGTCTACATTCAAACATTTTGGATTAAAAAATACTCTATCACACCTGTCCATGTTGTGCAGATTGAAGTTCATGGTCGAGATTATTTGACCTTTGCTATGACAGATATGTTGTCTGGTTTGGGACAGGGTCCTCCTTTTTTACCTAAGCATACAATGCGAGATATCTCATTTATTTTATTTCCTCTTTGTAAGGGAATCAGAATAACTTTCATCATGTCCCGCAAAAACATCTCTGATTTTTATCCAGAGTTCCAGAGAGTTCTTTTCCGGTTAAATATCAGTCCTCGTTTCGGGGAAAAAGAGGTGGACAACCAGTGGATGAGGAGAAATCTGTCATAAGCAGTCCCTACACAGCGCCACCTGTCCTTTCCGGAAGTCCCTGCACGGACACACGCGTCGGTATTTTACACCGAATCCGGCGCAGCTGAACAGCAGTTGCTCTTTCTGTAGTCCGCACTCATGAGCCAACGTGGAAAAGGCCGGAAAAATGTGATTCATCTCGAATTCGACCACTTCACACTGCACCTGCAGCCTGAAAAGAGGCACAGATGAGAGATGAACCAGGAGACTGAGAGAATAACAAAGACAGACAGAGTGGGTGAAAAACAGAAAACAATTAAATGAATGAGCTGGACGCTGGTAAAGAAAGAAGAGATGGTGAGTGAGGAAGGTGAAGAAGGAGCAGTTAAAAACAACTTGAAACGTGATCAACTCCATCACTTTTCCGAAATAAAATGGAACAACTACAAACTTCAAATTACAAATTTTACAATATCTCTTCACAACAGTGTAAAACAGAACTAGTGAAAACAATATTCTAGGCTAAAATTTAATTAGCTGGCTCCCTAGTAGCGCATCGACAACACTGCGTCACTATCAAATCGAAAATCGCAAGTTCAAATCCAAGATTGACGTCATAAATATCCGTGACTGGAAGTCCACATGAGCTGTTTGGCTGAGCTCTTACAGAAAGGAGGGACACTTCTGTCACTCACAGAGAGGAAGGGTTGGTGGTTTTATTGCACAGCAGTTCTGAACATGCTACTAGCATGCTTACACTGCAAACTGGCTGGTGGTGGTCATATGATTGGGAAGGCAATGCACGATGGAATGGGATATGACTAAAATTACTGGGGAATATATATAAAGAGTAAGGCTGCCTCATGTCAGGTTTAATTACGCCATTCCTGTAACAGTGCATTGTGTTTTTTGGGGGATGGATTAACTTAATTTGATTTTCTGACTGACCAGTGTCTCTCCCCCTTATGCCAGTCCCAAGCCCAGACAAATGCAGAGGGTTGCGAGAGGAAGGGCATCCGGCGTAAAACTTCTGCCACAGTTCTCATGCAGTTGATCAAAACAAAATTCATACCGGATCGGTCGTGGCCCGGGTTAACAACGACCGCCATCAGTGCTGTTAAGCAACAGGGTGCTGGTGGAAATTGGACTACTGTTGGTCGAAGACGTCGAAGAAGGAGAGGTGGGAGGCGTGTCCATAAGCAGAGAGAGAAGAGGAAATGTGTGAGTCTAGGACCGAGAGTAGGGACTTTGAATGTTGGAACTATGAATGATAAAGCTAGAGAGCTGGCTGACATGATGCAGAGGAGGAAGGTAGACATACTGTGTGTTCAGGAGACCAGGTGGAAAGGTAGGAAGGCTATAAGCTTAGGAGCAGGGTTTAAGCTGTTTTATCATGGTGTGGATGGGAAGAGAAATAGAGTAGGAGTCATCTTGAAGGAGGGGTTTGTCAGGAATGTTCTAGAAGTGAAAAGAGTGTCAGACAGAGTGATGAGTCTCAAGTTAGAAATTGAAGGCGTGATGATCAATGTTGTTAGTGCTTATGCCCCACAGGCAGGGTGTGAACTAGAAGAGAAGGAGGGATTCTGGAGTGAGTTAGATAAAATGATGCAGAATACCCCAGAAATGAAAGAGTGGTCATTGGGGCAGACTTCAATGGACATGTTGGTGCAGGCAACAGAGGGGCGAGGAGGTGATGGGCAGGTTTGGTATCCAGGACAGGAACACAGAAGGACAGATGTTGATCAATTTTGCAAAAAGGATGGAAATGGCGGTGGTGAATACTTTCTTCAAGAAGAGACGGGAGCATAGGGTGACTTAAAAAAGCGGAGGTAAGACCACACAGGTAGACTACATCTTGTGTAGGCAATGTAATTTGAAGGAAGTTAGTGACTGCAAAGTAGTAGTGGGTGAGAGTGTTGCCAAACTGCATAGGATGGTGGTGTGCAGGATGATGCTGATGGTGAGGAAGGTGCAAAAGGCAAAGGCAGAGCAGAAGACAAAATGGTGGAAGTTGAAAAAGGGAAGAGTGTTGTGTTGTCTTCAAGGAGGAGTTGAAACAGGCTTTGGGTAGTCAGGAAGTGCTTCCAAATGACTGGACAACCATAGCCAATGTGATCATGGAGACCGGTAGGAGAGTACTTGGGGTGTCCTCTGGAAGGAAAGTAGATAAGGAGATAAAGAGTATAATGATTTATACAGGTTAGCACAGCAGAGAAATAGAGATGGGAAAGATGTGCAGCAAGTTAGAGTGATAAAGGACAGAGAGGGAAATGTATTGACTGATGACAGAAGTGTGCTGGGAAGATGGAAAGAGTACTTTGAAGAGCTGATGAATGAGGAAAATAAGAACGAAAAAAGAGTAGAAGGGGTGACCGTTGAGGACCAGGAAGTAGCAAAGATGAGTAAAGGTGAGGTGAGGATGGCATTGAAGAGGATGGAGAATGGAAAGGCAGTTGGTCCTGATGACATACAGGTTGAGGTATGGAAGTGTCTAAGAGAGGTAGCAGCAGATTTTCTGACAAGAATATTCAACAATGTCTTAGAAAGTAAGCAGATGCTGGAGGAATGGAGGAGAAGTGTGCTTGTGCCCATTTTTAAGAACAAGGGAGATGTACAGAGTTGTGGCAACTACAGAGGGATAAAGTTGATGAGCCATACAATGAAGTTATGGGAAAGAATAGTGGAAGCTAGACTAAGGTCAGCATTTGTGAACAACAGTTTGGTTTCATGCCAAGAAAGAGCACCAAAGATGCAGTGTTTGCTTTTAGGATGTTAATAGAGAAGTACAGAGAAGGTCAGAAGGAGCTGCATTGTGCCTTTGTGGATCTGGAGAAAGCATAGGACATGGTGCCGAAAGAGGAACTGTGGTATTGTATGAGGAAGTCTGGGTGGCAGAGAAGTATGTTAGAGTGGTGCAGGACATGTATGAGAGATGTAAGACAGTGGTGAGGTATGCTGTCGGTGTGACAGAACAGTTCAAGGTGGAGGTGGCACTGCATCAAGGATCAGCTCTCAGCCCCTTCTTGTTTGCTATGGTGATGGACAGGCTGACAGAGGAGGTTAGACAAGAATCTCCATGGACCATGATGTTTGCAGATGACATCGTGATCTGTAGTGAGAGCAGAGAACAAGTGGAGGAAAATCTAGAGAGGTGGAGGTATGGCCTGGAAAGGAGGGGAATGAAGGTTAGTCTCAGTAAGACAGAATACATGTGTGTAAACGACAAGGACCCAAGAGGAACGGTGAAGTTACAGGGGGCAGAGATAAAGAAGGTGGAGGATTTTAAGTACTTAGGCTCAACAATCCAGAGCAAAGGAGAGTGTGGAAAAGAGGTGAAGAAGCGCGTGCAGGTAGGTTGGAATGGATGGAGAAAAGTGTCCGGTGTGATGTGTGATCGGAGAGTATCAGCAAGAATGAAGGGAAAAGTGTACAAGACGGTGACGAGGCCAGCGATGTTGTATGGTTTAGAGCCAGTGGCACTGGGGAAACGACAGGAGACAGAGCTGGTCGTAACAGAGATGAAAATGTTGAGGTTCTCTTTGGGAGTAACAAGGATGGATAGGATCATGAATGAATACATCAGAGGGAGAGCACATGTTAGATCTTTTGGATACAAAGTCAGAGAGGCTAGATTGTGATGGTTTGGACATGTACAGAGGAGGGATAGTGAGTATATTGGTAGTAGGATGCTGAGGTTGGAACTACCAGGCTGAAGGCCCAGAGGAAGACCAAAGAGAAGATTTATGGATGTGGTGAAGGCGGACATGAAGGTCGTTGGAGTAGGAGTAGAACATGCAGAGGATAGGGTGAGATGGAGGCAGATCATTTGCTGTGGCGATATATATATATATATATAAAATGTGGGCAGTGGTGGTTAGGGCGCAGGATCGCTGATCCTAAGGTTGGGGCTTCGAGTCCCCACAAGGTTGTCACTATCCCCCCAGTGCAGCTAACTGGGTTATCAAAGGCAGGCCATGTCTCTCACTGTCTATGGTGAGAGGCATGTAAAAGAACTATTGCTGACTTTCATAAAGAGTAGGCTGCAAAGCCGTCAGCGTGTTTCTACGACCTGGAGAGGGATGGGCTCCGCCAGGCCAAATCAGCCCAAGTCTCGCCATGAAGGCGCCCTAACGACATCCTTGAATGTTAAGGGATAAGTGAAGTGAGTGATATATACACACACACACACACACACACACACACACACACACACACATTTTATATATATATATATATATATATATATATATATATATATATATATATATATATATATATTTGCTGAATGTTTCTGTGAACTTTGGCTAATGTTAGCCTCGCTATTAAATTCTGTAAATATACCTGTGTTTATCGGCCTCGTCTAATTAGCAAGGTTGCTACTACCCTTAATTAGCATTTGTAGAAAAGTTACATCAGTATAAATGCAGGGATAGTTCCTCATGTTTTGAATTGAGTTCCGCACTGGCTTAAGAAGAGTTTATAAATGCTTCCTTCGGATAATTTAAAGCACCTACATGGTCCACACATCCTCATGAGTTTGCTTCCCGGTAAAGATTCTGAGACTGAATTTTTTACCAGCATCTAATCAGAGATAGAGGAAACAAACAAATAAAATGAATCCAAAATGTTGAAAAAATGTGAGCAGGAAATGTATACACCCACAATCTCTGGCATCCGCCTCATGTTTACTGCTGAACACTGCTGCGTGCAAGTATCTGTTTTATCCATTCACTCAGTGGAGATCGAGATGAATTCGCTGGCTAATGTAGTAGTATAGGTAGATAGATAAGGTTAATGGTCACTCACATGCTCAGTGCATCCTTGTTGTTGATGAAGCGGAAGAAGGCAGGTTCACACACCAAGTCCGAGCTGCTGCAGGCGTCCACGCACGACTGTCCCTCAGCAGACATGATGAGCCTGAGAGAGCTCAGCGGAGGCCAGCAGGGTGGTGCTGTGATGTTCGACACCCATGGGACTAGCCCCGAGTCGTCCGGCTGTACAAACATGCCTCCAGGCCAAACCGTGGTCATGTTCGCGGGGGGGAAAGGAGTCTCCAGACCACAGAAGTCCTGCAGCAGGAAATACAAAAGGAATTGAGAAATATTCTTTATTTTCTTGGAGAGATCATCTGGATCTTCTCTATCTCTCTCTCTCTCTCTCACTCTCACCTGATTCTGAATGTAAGCATGAACTCTCTCTAGCATTCCCTCACATGTGTACTCATAGGGCAGATAAGGATCCACCTGAAACACACACACGCACGCACACACACAAACACACACATGTTTGCATTTCTATCTTGGTTAAAGCCTTTTTTCTGGCAGCTCGTGATTATTTTGGATAATATCGGTATAAAACAGAACTGCAGCGTATTATTCCAAACAGACAAAAGCAGGAATGGGGAAACTCGTCGAGCCTAATCACCTTCGCTTTGTGACAGATTCGAGTGACGATCCGTAAAAAAAAAAAACAAAAAAAAAACGCACACTTGATTAAACCGATTACATTTTTAGTGTCTTGAGGGAGCCGGAAGAATGCGACCGAAAAAACAAACAAAACAAACAAAAAAAACCACTCGTGAAATGATGTGCGCTCGGGAATATGTCGTGAACGGAGACATGTGGTTCTTCAGCCTGCTTTATTTCCACACTTCAGTCTTGACTTCAGAGTAAAACCGAACATGAGTGTCACGTTCCTCTCAGCTGCAGCTGTGGATAAAAACATACAGGAATAAATACATCACGATTAAAGAGAGACAAAGTGAGACACTCGGTAATGACTTTCAAGATGGAGCGTGAGTGGCAGCAGCAAATTCCCATGTTTCAGAAATTAAAGCGGATTAAAAAAAAAAAAAAAGAGACAGAGAGAGAGCGAGAGAGAGAGAGATGCAAAGAAACAGACAGATCAATAGAGAAAGGAAAAGTAGACAGACAGACAGATAGCTAGATAGATAGATATATCTCTTGGTAATTATATGATGTTTGATTTGAAGGATTTTGTTCTGATTCTAGATCGAATTCCATTTGTGGAATAAATTTCTCTTCCTGCTCCGTGAGAAATCAGCTCCAGTGCGAAAGTAGAAATTCAGATTTTTTTTTTCCCACAGACGCACATCAACGCTCGGCTGCGTTTCAGCGAGGCTCATTAGTACCATTCTCACGCTCCACATCTCAAACTCTCTTCTCTAACATCTCCATCCCACAGCAGGTCTCCTGCTGGTCCATCCATTTGCTTCTGTCTCCCCGCAGCACTTGAATGAATGTCCATTTCCGGCAGCTCACCCGATCTCAGGGGGTGGTGTGTGTGTGTGTGTGTGTGTGTGTGTGTGTGTGTGTGTGTGTGTGTGTGTGGTGATGGGGGGGGGGGGTTATTTGGTGTTTACGTATCGATTGGCTCTTGGGGTCTGTGGATAGTGAAGCTGACCCAATCCAGAGCACCTCATTAATACTTTCCACACAGCGAGTTCCTTTTCTTTATTTAACCTCAGGAGAGTTATAAAGAGATGTCTAGTGGAGTAGGTCTGACGTCTCCACCACCCCCCCACCCGCCACACACGCACGCACACACACACACACACACACACACACGCACGCACACACACACACACACACACACACACACACACACACACACACTTAAGACTGCAGTTCAAATATCACTCAGACTAACGAGTAATTAATGAGCTTTAAAGAACCTGACTCATGGGTTCTATAAAGCAGATCCTATGTATGATTCCCAGCAGTACTCATTAATATCAGTTCAATTAAAGTAACAGGACGAGGTACAGTGAGCCACGCAAAGACCAGGGTGCCAATACGTTCATTGTAACTAATTACCAAAAAAGTTCCATGTAGTTTTTGATTATTTTTAATTGTGTTAATGCACAAATTCCATTCAGCCATCCATCCATTCATCTATCCATCCACTCCATCCACTCCACTCCACTCTACCAGAGCCTCGGGGAGCCTATCTCAATCAACTCTGTGTGAAAGCAGAGTGCACCCTAACCCGCTTGCCAGTCCACCGACTGTGAAACTGATCCACTCATGTGCCAAGCAGCTTAATCCTACCAGGGTTACAGGCTGGTCAGAGAATATCTGACAGTAGGCGAAGGCATGGTACACTCTGAGCATGGCTACACTCTTACTATTTACCCTGACATGTAGGGGCAATCTGCAACAGCCTGATAGCATGGTGTGCATGTGTTTGGACTGTGGGAGGAACCTGGTGAACCCAGAGGAGTTAAGATGTTGCCGTTTCTTACTAACGGTGATGACAGATCTACGGACTAACTGCTCCTCTTACAACTCCATCATTTTGCTAAAAGTTAGTCTTGATTTGGTTAACAGTGATGGAAATGGCTTCAGGGAGGAGTGATAGAATTCAGTACATTTTACCAGCACCTCCTGACAACCCCCCCCCCCCATGCTTTAGATTCTTCCATTCTGCCTGCTCTCATCAGAAGACAATATCTCTGACTCCATGCTCCTCTCCATACTCTCTCTCTAGCCCCTCTTGGGAAAAGAAAACTCTTTTTGGAGCTCATCTATGGGTTGCAGTGAGCATCCCAAATTTAAACACAGCAAAATAGGTTTAATCTTTATCTCTTTGTGAAAAATGAGTAAATCACTGAAAGTCAGGACAGGATGTGGTGCATTCTTGGAATGTTCCTCAACCTTAACTGAAACTATAAAAGGTTAAACAATACTGATGTGTTTAACCGTTCATAAAATTGTATCTTCTGCACCTCGCGACATCTGTATCATCCCTGTGCATTCAAGTCAAACCCAATGAAAAAGTGTTTTCCTTCCAGGAAGCATTCAAAGTACAACCCAAGAACAATTCATCATTGCATGAGCCCTTGAGGAACCCATGAAGAACCTTGGCTGTGCTACAGCTTTCAGCTTTCATCCTGTCAGATCTTGCTTTACCAGCAAAAACTTTCTTCTCTGACCTTCTGATGGACTCTCATTAATCACGATGTCATAAAACAGTTTCCATGGTTATCACTCATTATGAAATCACAGTTTGACCTTCAGACATTACCTTCATCCTCATAATTTCACGCACAGCTGTTTCAAACTCCTCCGAGTTGTTGAAGTCCACGGTCATGACGTGAGGTGGGCCGATGTACTGTTCGGCGTAGGGGTGCTGAGAGGACACCTGGAGAGATGACAAAAACTAACATGGATAATAGAGCATTGAATACACAATTTTTAATTAACACAAGTTATATTTCCTACAAAGTTCCTCTCAACAGAAGAACACTGATGACATGAAGCATTCTTCAAACTTAATAATGATATGTTCCTTCATGGCTCTGCAGCAAATGAGAATGTTAAATAAAACTAGGTACCGGTTATTTCATCTCATAATTCTTCATCAAATATTGATGAACTACATCGGTGCTCACCTCTCTGGATGTCGGTTTCCCTCTGAAGAACTCATGATTGTGCGAGCTGTGTGGAGGATGAAACTTGGGCTGCAGAAAAATGCATCCGTTAGCTATCGCCTCTAAAGGGGCGGGTCCTTCGTAGGGAAAACCAAAGCCGATGAAAAGCTGGATAGGGTGATAAAACAACCACTTTTAGATTTATTTATTTTTCAGATTTAGGAACAAATTCAACCCTAAAATATAAAAATTTCACCTTAGCCTTGCGTAGAAGCTGCTGCAGATCCTGTTGAGGAAGCAGTCCATGATTCTTCACAAAGGCAGGGACCTCGGGGGGGCGCTGTGTCTCATAGTACACTGTCCCATGTACCTCCATGTAACGATGTAGAATCTCCAAGAATTTTTCTTTACCCTGGTGTTGAGATTAATTTAATATACGAGAAAGAATTGTTTTATTTTAATAATCAGCAATTATTGAATGAGGTAAAGGGTGATATGGAGAATTAGTCGACTGAGGCAATGTTATTCAGGGAGGGCGATCATCCAAAAAAAAACCAAACTGTGTAATTCTGCTAATTAATAACTCTAGTTTCAATATATCTGTCGACTGTGTGAGATGTGTAATAAATACTAGCTTAATAATTAGCATATCAGTGAGCTGTATGGGATTTAGCATGAAATACAACTAGCACTATTTCTGATTCATGAGAAGATCTGAATCAGCAGTAGTAGAAGGCATGAAAGCAACAAAATCTGAAATTGAAGTAATTGAATTGGGCTGCAGTGCTTCTGTAGTTCGCCATAGGGTGCAGTCCATCTATATCATATGATATTTATCAGGAGTAACATTGCCACGTGCTAATTGTACCAATTAACCAATATATAGGATGCAATATCAAAAATTATTTGATGGTTTTCCATTAATTCAGTGCTTCTCAAATAGTGGGTTGCGCTCCCCAAGGGGTCTTCAGCCGGGGGGGTGGGGTGGGGTGGGGGGGGGGGTTGGTTGCGATGCCAGGGGAAACACGTAGAACTCTGGGGAACATGCTTTTCTGGAATAGTGTACGAGAATTAAGTGCAATTGCACCTCCACTCCAGTAGTTGGCAGTGGCGCTCTCATTGTAGCGCTATGGTGTAGCGGTTTTCGCACGAGCAAATGATATGAAGCGCAGTAAACAACCCCTCAAGAAACAACACAGAAAATTTTCTAACAGGAATAAACAGAAAGGTAGCGAGAAGAAGGAGATAGTAAGACATAAATAAATTGAATGAGTTTAAATAAAGATGTATTTTTTATTAATTTCAGGCAAATCAGTGCACTTTAAATCATTTCTATTACAGATTAAAAACAATGTTAATGAAGGTTTTCTTTATTGTAAGTTGAATTATGTTTCCTTCTTGTTTTTTTTTTAATGTTAGTAAATATACAATGTTATGCAGAGGTGTGCTAATAATTTTATAGACAAATAATACTATTTATAGTCACTCGCAGGTGGTGGGGGGGTGGGTGGCGTGAAATGCTTTTTCTTCCTAGAGGGGGCATCACAGAAAATAATTGAGAAGCACTGCACTAATCAGGAAAATAAAATCTATTAAATAAAAATAATGTCAAATCTCCCCAAGATAGCGAACCAACCTCAATGCACCATAAATGTACATTTACTATATATTTAGTACATTTATTATAGTCCTTCTCAAAAAATTAGCATATTGTGATAAAGTTCATTATTTTCTGTAATGTACTGATAAAAATGCAACATTCATATATTTTAGATTCATTGCACACCAACTCAAATATTTCAGGTCGTTTATTGTTGTAATACTGATGATTTTGGCATACAGCTCATGAAAACCCAAAATTCCTATCTCAAAAAATTATCATATTTCATCCGAACAATAAAAAAAGTGTTTTTAATACAAAAAAGTCAACCTTCAAATAATTATGTTCAGTTATGCACGCAATACTTGGTCAGGAATCCTTTTGCAGAAATGACTGCTTCAATGCGGTGTGGCATGGAGGCCATCAGCCTGTGGCACTGCTGAGGTGTTAGGGAGGCCCAGGATGCTTTAATAGCGGCCTTAAGCTCGTCCACAGTGTTGGGTCTGGTGTCTCTCAACTTTCTCTTCACAATATCCCACAGATTCTCTATGGGGTTCAGGTCAGGAGAGTTGGCAGGTCAATTGAGCACAGTAATACCATGGTCAGTAAACCATTTACCAGTGGTTTTGGCACTGTGAGCAGGTTCCAGGTCGTGCTCAAAAATGAAATCTTCATCTCCATGAAGCTTCTCAACAGATGGAAGCATGAAGTGCTCCAAAATCTCCTGATAGCTAGCTGCACTGACCCTGCCCTTGACAAAACAGAGTGGACCAACACCAGCAGCTGACATGGCACCCCAGACCATCACTGACTGTGGGTACTTGACACTGGACTTCAGGCATTTTGGCATTTCCTTCTCCCCAGTCTTCCTCCAGACTCTGGCACATTGATTTCCGAATGACATGCAAATTTTGCTTTTGTCCGAAAAAAGTACTTTGGACCACTGAGCAACAGTCCAGTGCTGCTTCTCTGTAGCCCAGGTCAGGCGCTTCTGTCGCTGTTTCTGGTTCAAAAGTGGCTTGACCTGGGGAATGCGGCACCTGTAGCCCAGTCCACCGCTTCCACAGGTCACCCAAGGTCTGGAATCGGCTCTTCTCCACAATCTTCCTCAGGGTCCGGTCACCTCTTCTGGTTGTGCAGCGTTTTCTGCCACACTTTTTCCTTCCCACAGATGTCCCACTGAGGTGCCTTGATACAGCACTCTGGGAACAGCCTATATGCTCAGAGATTTCTTTCTGTGTCTTACCCTCTTGCTTGAGGGTGTCAATAATTGCCTTCCGGACAGCAGTCAGGTCGGCAATCTTACCCATGATTGCGGTTTTGAGTAATGAACCAGGCTGGGAGTTTTTAAAAGCCTCAGGAATCTTTTGCAGGTGTTTAGAGTTAATTGGTTGATTCAGATGATTAGGTTAATAGCTCGTTTAGAGTACCTGAACATGATATGCTAATTTTTTGAGATAGGAATTTTGGGTTTTCATGAGCTGTATGCCAAAATCATCAGTATTAAAACAATAAAAGACCTGAAATATTTCAGTTGGTGTGCAATGAATCTAAAATGTATGAAAGTTTAATTTTGATCAGTACATTACAGAAAATAATGAACTTTATCATAATATGCTAATTTTTTTGAGAAGGACTAGTATATTTTTTACTGGCTACTAAACTCCCATTTTATTTATTACAATTCTTACAACTTCTCATAGATTATATTAGTCTGCAAGGTGACACCAAGTTTCAATAATATCACAGCAATACATTCACTCAAGTCGAATCATTAATCATTGTGTATTTATATCCTCCACAGGACCACCAGCTGTCCTTTTTCTCATCTATATTCAACGTTCAACCTCACGCTACCCACTTAGCCCTCAGGTTAAGTTTCCAAACCTTCCAAATGTCACCTGGCACCACCTCAAAGAGACAACTGCCCCCTTACACTAAACACTTACTGTGACAAGCCTCACGGCAGAACAGCATTGCTGCCAGAATGTTAAGCAGGTGGCAAGTTTCTGGATCTGAGGCATACTAACAAAATCTGCTCACGTATTTCTAATGGATTTTTAAAGCTGGCCGGTTCGGAAATAAACGGGAAGGGGGCTATTTAAAGTGCTCCAAGTTACTGGCACTCAGACACTAGGCTAAAAGGTTAATGTTTTCTATCATGCAGCCAATTCAAGCTATTTAATAATATTTAAATCAAGTCGTGAATTCAATCTGTTTGAAATTAATTTGGAAAGTATGAGTTCAAAATATTTTTACATTTATCACTGAATGATTATTCTGTTATTGTCATGGGTAACAAATGAATCAAAAAGAAAAGGAGAGGGGGTGGTTATAAAAATCCACAAAAAAACCCATGATATTTAAATATAGATTTATATAAGAATACAAAAACAATGTCATGCAATTAGACCATCAGTCCATGAAATAATATCTAAATCCTCAAAGAGCCAGGGCGGGTAATCCCAGAGGGTCCCCCCCTGGAAATTTCAATTAAAAATTTTATTTCATCTCTGAAGTACAGAATTTAACAAATACTGGAATAGAAAGGCACCAATGGTAAGTGTAAATATAGACCCTTTTCACATGACGTCACACGTCCGGGCTTTGCCGGACAGCCGCCATTTTTTGGGTCAAGCTGAAGCTGATAGTCAGTTACATTGCAGTGAAAATTGCCTGGGGAAAGCTTTTTGTTCATTTGTTGTAAATATCAACGGACAATGGTTCACACGTGTGTTGTAATCGAGTGTAGCAATCGGTCCAATCAGGAAATCAAGCAAATTTTTTTAGAAGAGTAAGGCTCCAATGTGACTGCATGCCTCTCCCAGACTAGCCATGCAGTTGCAATGTGCCACTAGAATGATCCCTTCCTAGCTGACAATAACCCATGGCTTCAGAGGTGGATCATTCAAAATTTCTAATGACTGATTTCTCAGCAAGATTAATCTACACAAACGCAGTTATATGACATACATGTAACAGCAACAAAATGAAAGTGATATCAACTAGTAATTTAGTATGGCTTCAATCAAAACAGATCCCCATTTTATACTCGTATCTCACAACATTTATTTAAAACCGGGTAGGCAAGTTGAAAAAGATCATCAAGTGTACTTACTCTTGCCAGTAGTAGACCTCTGTTGTTGATATTTGCATAGCACACTTCTGTCACCCAACCACAGATGAACTGCTTGTATGCCTCCAGCAATTTGTAAGCCTTTAATTCTTCAAATGTGTACGCACTTCTTCCATTCACCAGATAATTTACAATGTCGATGTAGGTGACATCAGGGAAAGTATCTCGGTCTTTCGTCCACTCTTGCGCTGGTATGTCTTTGTACGGGTCTCTTCGGTTGATCAACTTTTCCTCGTACCTCTCTTGAGAAACAAAATCTAAAGTGTCTCTGTAGTTCGTCTTCACCTTGGAAAATGTCGTCATGTTCACGCATGCGACAATGGCCTGACACTGTGGATTTTACTTGCTTGACCCAAAAAATGGAGGACATGCTGATTTCATCCGGGTTACTGCGCGTCAGTGAAAAGGGGCTATTTTATGAAGTACCTTTATATGCCTCACCTCGGATATTAAGCCTGTTACTGCCTTTAATTTCATTAATTTTAAGACAGACCGCTTCAGCACTGGGTTTAGCAAGTTTAGCACTGGGTTTAGCCCCTTCATATTATGGGATGGATCATTTTGGCATCATCATTCTAATGACCACCTTGATTGTGTAGGTATAATTTAATCATACTGAGCTGTAAAGAGTTGTAGAAATTACACTATATATGGCGTTTGTTTGTGTAATTTCCTTCATACCATGTGTTTATAGCAAAATTAAAAATTTTGCCAATCAAAAAAGTAAACCGTCTGATTCAGAGAAAGGCATCTGTCTTTGGTCCTTTGAATATTCAAAACTGAACCCAATTCTAGCTTTGTTAACTGCATTTTAATAAGTCTTATAAAACACAACAGGTTCTTCAAATAATGACATCATCACTTTGCTTTAAACAGATTAAACAGCCCTGTGAAACGATCTCGGCTCATTTTATCATACAAAACAATAGCAAGTCTACATTTAAACAATCTTCAAGTACAAAATGTGTACTACAAATATTGGTACTTATTTTAAAACAAGAGTGTGTTCTCTGGTCTTAAAGAATGGTTGGCAAACAGCCAAACATTTGTAAACACTGACTTATGTGATCCAGAGTGTTATCAACTCCAATGAGAAACAGCAACTCATCCTCATCTAATTCTACCACCTCTCTATAAAATATGTTACAGAGACCGGATAGGCTGTGCTACACTATATCATATAGAAGATGCATGTCCCTCGTCATCCTCCGGCTCTTCTAAGAGACCACCATCAGGTGTCATTAGAAATTTTGTGAGTGCACCAACCTCATAAACCCACTAACTCATTTTTATTTATATATTTGTTTCAAAAATGTGGGATGGCCCACCCTGGTTCCTAAGGGCTCATATTTACCCACCTATTTATGCATCCAATTATCTCCCCATCAGTCCATTCATCTATTTGCATATTCATCCACCAATTTATCAATCCATCTATCCATCCATCTAAATACCCATTTATCTCTCGAACAATCCATCTGTTTATCCATCCACCGATTCACCAATCCCTCAATTCATATATTCACCCACCTGTTTACGTATCCAGTTCTCATCAGTACACCCATCCATATAGTAAACCAATTTATCCATCCATTTTGTTACATGTGGAATTTGGAAGATGAAAATTGCCCCTTGAAACCAGCAAAGCATGACAAACCACGACATACAATATATACAATTTATCAATATCAACAAAATAAGACAGAATAATAACTTATAGTTGAAACCTAAACAACATACAACTACAACAAGGGTCAAGAAATAAAGATAGTAACCAAGCACCTGCAGTATGGTAAATTTAGAGACAGTATGCGCCAGTGGTAAAAGGCTTGGAATCCTGCATATCGAAAGAAACAAATGATGAAAATCCTCGCGATGGCTGTGGATGAACGTGGATGATGGACTTGGGTAATAAAGTCTTGAACGACAAAACTTGGATGAAGCGTGTTGGATGAGCTGCCTTAGATAATTCTTCTTAGATGATCTGCACGAGCCGGTCAGCAACAGGTTCTTATATAAATTCTCTAATGTTTGGGATTCCTGTTCTGGAATGTTCCAAATCACCTGACCAGTCACCAGGGTGCATGCACAACTAGGTCCATCTTGAAGTTTCCCTAATATGCTGGAAAGTTCCAGACCCAATGCGCAGGCAAAACAACAGTGACCCAAAAACAGCTGAGTGAATGTGTCACTATCCACAGCACACCAACTGAATACAATCACATACACAATGTATATACATTCATTATATTCCTATTTCCATGTATTCATGTATTTACATGCCCATAACAATTTCTTCATTCATCCATTAACCCATTTATTCAGCCATCCATTCATCTATCTATTCTTCCACCCATTTATCTATCTATCTGTCCATCATCTATATCACATATCCATCATGGTCTTGGGGTAACCTGGAGACTAAGTGAACAACAGGGAGTTTCCATCAGGACCATGAGGGTGTGGCTTACACCCAAAAAATGTTTGGTTGTATTAAAGGAACTATAGGCAATTCCCCAGATCAGCTCTATCGTTGCACCCATTATGGCTGTGTAAGGCACACCATGCCTACTGAATGTTACTGTAGATTCCCATGAAGGGAACAGCAAGTGAACAGCAAGTGGCGCATATGAAAAGCAGTTACTGCTGCTGAACATGATGGCTGTGACGTAGGTATCACAGACGCTCGCACTGCTCAGGCACATGCATCTGGAGTGGATCTACATTCTGGGATTTAACATCAAGTACGAGAGCTTAAACCATCACTGTCATCCACCTTCAGCTACGGATGATCTGTATTCATCACGGCAGGCGTTAGTCAGACTCAGTAAGCTTGTAATATCATAATGATTCGCATGCATGCAAGCGTTTAAGGGATTAAGAATAAAACGGCTGTTTATTCTTAGCTAATGTTTATCCATCTCACCATCAGTAAATAAATTCAGTTTGTGATCTGTGGCAGACAGATCATGTTATCTCTCTGTTTCACACCCAGAATAAACTCATGGCTTCACCTTTCTGTTGTTTCACTTGAACAAAGGCTGTCAGTGGTTTTCACAGTGATGGTGAGAAGAGTTAGGAGGTAAGCGAGTTTAGAAGAAGAATCGCTGCTAAGATGGCATTATTCTCTGCAGTTGCTTTGTTTGGCTTTTTCTTTTCAGTTGTGTGTTTAGAATAAAAACATTTCCTCATTAAAAACATATGAAAGGTCTACTGGAGTATGTGGAAGAAAAAATAAAGGGTTAAAAGTGCAACCCTTCTGACACAGGGGTATGTGCATCAGGATTAGTCATGAAAGGAAGAATAGCACCGAGCTGTATTTTCACAGAATCTTCTCAGAATGGGATTTAGGTTTTATTTATTTATTTATTTATTTTTTGGCAACAAAGCCTCAAATTACATCTGATGCTGTTCGACCTTCCTTAAAACTATTCTCGGAGCACCAAGAAACCGCATCCATTCAAAGCAAGACTTAATAAGAAAGATAATGTGAACATTGGACTCCGGGCATGGCGAGGGGAGCCACTCCGGAGAAAAGGTTGGATAGTGAGGAGCAGAACTCTGTGATATTGGTGGAGTTATCTCAATTAAGGCAAGAGTACCTGGAAGCAGCAATCGACGGTAAGCAGACCAGATTAAGACTCGAAATTAATTTGAAGGAGCTTGTGGTAAGAACAGCCTCACTGGAGCAGCGCACAGTATGGAATAAAGGTTGGAAGAGAGGAAGGGGGGGGGGGGGGGGGGGCACCCCTCCTTTCTCCCTCACCAAGCAGTGATGCCAGCCCCAAAATTTACAATCAAGGGTGAGACAGAACACACATGGTGCATGGTATCCCGGGAGGCTCTGAGAAAAATGAGACCATCGGATTTGTAAAAAACTTTGTCCTTTCATCATTACAAATCCCATGTGATGTGGACATCTGTCTTGAAAGAGTGCCCTGCTCACTGATTCCCAAACCATAAGAGGGGGACCCCCCATGCACACGAACCTTGAACCATCGTTATACAGCAAGCATGGAAACAAGATATAACATACGATGGACGGATCATCTACTTCAATCAAGATTACGTGGCTGAGATACAGTAGAAAAGGAAATCTTTTATATATATATATGTATATATATCAAGTTCTGAAAGTGGAACCATTCCTATTTGTAGGCCACAGAAACTTCAGTACTCAATGAGTCCATAAGTACCATAAAACTCCCCTTCTTCTTTTCCTTTCGGCTTTTCCCTTCAGGGGTCGCCACAGCGAATCATCTGCCTCCATCTCACCCTATCCTCTGCATCTTTTTCTTTTACACCAACTGCCTTCATGTTTTCCTATATATATATGTTTGGATTATCTGAATATTTGATTAATACAGTGCTTAGTGAATAAAAGGAGATCGTTATAGTGATTATACGACTTTGCAGAATAACGTCAGTAGAGGTTAAATGAAGGCGGTTGGAGCTCAGGTTGAGAACGTAACAGCGTTATTACAGTTTGGAAGCAGCAGGTTTTTCCAGAGAGACTTCACCTCGTCTACTGGAGTTGTACTGTGTTCTGGTTGTATATTAGTTAAGACGGAGATGGGTATTGTTAATTTGTTTTGTTGTTGTTTTGTTGCTTTGCAGAGTCATTTTGATTGATACGAGAGACACGAGCCAAGGCTTACATTTTAAGCTTTCATGAATCAGTTGAAATTTGGAACTTATAATGTGCATGGTTTCCAGGGGTATCCAATGTTATCTGCAATTTCAGATCTTAAAGGAAGTTGATCTCACCGAGCTAGCTCGTCTATCGGAGAAGTGAACGGCATTGAACGCCTTTGCCCCAAACGAGGAGAATTCTTTAAATACATAGCTAATGAGGTTACCAGCAATGGCAGATGCTTCATACTTGGGTGGGGCGTGGGGGTGTCACACAAAAACAAATTACATAGAACAGTGAACTTCATAAACTGCCATCAGAACAGGGATCTAATACCAAAAGATCTTGAGAATTAAATCATGTGATTAAAGAATTACATCTTATTGATCGATGGACATATAACAATTCAACAGGAAAGAATTTCATTTTCTACTCGAGCAAACATGATAGCTTTTCAAGGATAGAGGGTTTTTGTTGAGTGCCAAAGCAACATATCCATAAAGTCATGGATCCCAGTACAGAGACCATCACTTTAAGTGCCTCTGAATCCCAGTATAGAGACCATCACTTTAAGTGCTTGTGACCCTGTCACACTGTCTATTGAATTAGGTAAGGAGTCTCTTTTAAGTGTTGAAGACTCAACATGTCATTCCTGTCAGATGACAGCGCCGTCACAGAACTAAAGCAAAGTTTAAAGGAATATGTCCAAATAAGTGATCAGTGAGATTTATCCATCAGCTTTGAGGGACGGAGGAAAAGGGGAAATAGAAGTGAAATTCAGATTGAAAAAATCCCAACTGGAACAGCTGAAAACAAAATCGGGAAGCTGGATGCAGACCATAAAAGAGCGTACGACAACTGAATACTCCTCAAGTTAAAGAAAATTAGGATGAAATCTTTACATACAGAGCAGACAGAGCTCTCTGTTTCATAAATCAAAAATATTATGAGATGGGAAATAAGCCTAGCCGATTACTAACATTCCAACTTTGCAAAGCTCAAACAAATAGAATAATATCAAAAATAAAACATCCCGGTTAGGCGGCACCATTGTGTAGCAGTTAGCATGTCCGCCTCACAGCAACAAGGTCCTGGGTTTGATACCCAGCTCGGGCATTACTGTGTGGAGTCTATATGTTCTTCCCATGCTTGAGTGGGTTTCCTTCTCTTTCTTTGGTTTCCTTCCACAGTCCAAAAAAAACATGCACAGTTGGTTCATGTAGGTTCATTGGCTGTTACAAGTCCCCTAGGTGTGAGTGTAAATGGTTGTATGAGTATTGACCCTGCGATTCACCTGTCGAGCAGCCCAGGGTATACCCTACTGTTGCCCAGAGTCAGCTGAGATAGTTGCCAGCCTCCCCACGACCCTAATTCGGAATAAGCGGTTCAGAAAATGAATGAATGAAGCTCCCAGTTCTAAATGAACTCTGGTGAAGCCAGAAGAGACAATTGAGGTGTTTGTAGAACGCAAACTTATACAACAACTCCAAATCTAATTCCATTCAGAACAAAACACAGGCATTCTTTAAAATATTACACCTTATCAGCAGCAGAATCTGGAATGGTCAAAGCAACTTCATTACCGGAAATAGCTGATACTGTAAAAGTTCTTAAAAACAATATATCACCAGGTACAGATGGTTTTCCAGGTGAATTTTACAGAATTTTACAAAAACTTGAATACAAAGGGGCCAGAGGTGGCCTTGTGGCAAAGGTGCTGGATCACTGATCCTAAAGTTGGGGGTTCAAGACCCACTTTCAACGGGTTATCGCTGTCTCCTCAGCGCACTAACTGGGTTATCAAAGGCCGGCCATGTCTCTCACTGTCTGTGGTGTGAGGTTCATGTAAAAGAACTATTGCTGATTTTCGACAAGAGGAGCTGCATAGCGATCAGCATGTTTCTGCCCTGCGATGGCCTGGTGAGCTGTCCAGTGTGTACTCTGCTCTCCCCCAGAGTGGGTTGGGATGGGCGCCACCCTTTCCGCTGCCCTAATTAGGATTAAGCGATCCAGAAAATGAATAAATAGAAAGGCATCAATAGTAAGTGTAAAGATTTTATGAATTACTGTTATATGCCCCAGCTTGGATATTAAGCCTGTTACTGTGACTGCCTTTAATGGGGCAGTGGTGGTCTAGTGGTATAGGGCGCTGGATCGCGGGTAAAACTGGGTAAGATTGGTATATAAGGATATCACATCACTGATCAGTGTTGATGGTTGTTCTTCAGATTTGTTTCTACCTTTAAAGAGGAGTTAGGTAAGGAGATTGCCTGAGTCTGTTAATGTTAGTATTGAACCACTGACTGATTCAATAAGTCAAAATATAAATATATAACAAATAAAGGATGATTGAGGCACAGCGCACAAAACGTCTTTATTCACAGATGATGAGTTAGCTTATGTAGGAAAGCCCTCCACGTCTATAACAGCCCTGCTGGACAGCCTGAATGAGTGTGGTGAAATGTCCAGGTATTTGATTAATTAATTCAAATCAGTAGCCATGGTGCTTTTTGGAAATTGCCTTTCTTTAGGTGTTTGTCGTCTATGCAGACGGTCTATTCAGCTTTAAGACATCTTTGGATGTTTCACAATGGCTTTTACAGAATCTGAACACCAGGAAGATGCCCCAATGGTCCCTGTTGCTGTTTTCCTTTTGCCGCATACGATTCTCCACCAGGTGTTTGGTCTGAGTGCTCTCGAGTTCAGTGACCCCTTCAATCACAGCTGTCCTCCATAACGCTCTGTCCTGTGCTGTTTCTTTCCATTTTTTGATGTTTATATCATATTTGGACAGGTTGGACTTGCAGGCGTCTTTATACCTCAGCTTTGGTCTTCCTTTCTGTCTTTTGCCCTGTGCCAGTTCACCATAGAGCAGTTGTTTTGGAATTCGACTGTCTTCCATTTTCTTCACATGACCTAACCATCTCAGCCTTCTTTGCAGAGAATTGACGTCATACTCTGGAGATCTGCCATATGTAGCACTTCAATGTTGGTGATCTCATCATTCCAAGTTATGCCGAGGATCTTACAAAGGCATCTGAGACGGCAAGTGTGGAGTCGTTTTTCCTGTTTGCTGTAGAAGGTCCATGTTTCAGACCCATAGAGCAGTGAGCCGAGTAAACATGCCTCATAGATTTTGGGTTTTGTCTTTTGTTTCAGTTTCTTGTTTTCCTGGCTTGTTTTCTTCACTTGCCAAAAGTTGATGCGTCCTTCTCGATTTTGATGCTGATCTTGGCACCAAGGGACAGGGCGCAGGTGATGGTAGACCCCAGGGAGTAAAATTTCTATTATTCTCTCAATTTATTTGTTGTCAAGCTTGATGTGTCTTCCTTCACCACATCCATAAATCTCTTCTTCGGTCTTCCTCGAGGCCTTCTGCCTGGTAGTTCCAACCTCAGCATCCTACTGCCAATATACTCACTATCCCTCCTCTGTACATGTCCAAACCATCTCAATCTAGCCTCTCTGACTTTGTCTCCAAAACATCTTACGTGGGCTGTCCCTATGATATACTCATTTCTGATCCTATCCATCCTCGTTACTCCCAGGGAGAACCTCAACATTTTCATCTCCGCTACCTCCAGCTCTGCCTCCTGCCTTTTCCTCAGCGCCACTGTTTCTAAGCCATACAACATCGCTGGCCTCACCACCATCTTGTACACTTTTCCCTTCATTCTTGCTGACACTCTCCTATCGCACATCACACCGGATACTTTTCTCCAACCATTCCAGCCTGCCTGCACACGCTTCTTCACCTCTTTTCCACACTCTCCATTGCTCTGGATTGTTGAGCCTAAGTACTTAAAATCCTCCACCTTCGTTATCTCTGCTCCCTGTAACATCACCGTTCCTCCTGGGTCCTTCTCATTCACACACACATGTATTCTGATTTTCTGAGGCTAACCTTCATTCCTCTCCTTTCCAGGGCATACCTCCACCTCTCTAGATTTTCCTGCACTTGTTCTCTGCTCTCACTACAGATCACAATGTCATCTGCAAACATCATAGTCCATGGAGATTCTTGTCTCACCTCGTCTGTCAGCCTGTCCATCACCATAGCAAACAAGAAGGGGCTCAGAGCTGACCCTTGATGCAGTCCCACCTCCACCTTGAATTCGTCGGTCACACCGACAGCACACCTCACCACTGTCTTACATCTCTCATACATGTCCTGCACCACTCTAACATACTTCTCTGCCACTCCAGACTTCCTCATGCAATACCACAGTTCTTCTCTTGGCACCCTGTCATATGCTTTTTCCAGATCCACAAAGGCACAATGTAGCTCCCTCTGACCTTCTCTGTACTTCTCTATTAACATCCTCAAGGCAAACATTGCATCTGTGGTGCTCTTTCTTGGCATGAATCCAAACTGTTGTTCACAAATGCTGACCTCTGCCCTTAGTCTAGCTTCCACTATTCTTTCCCATAACTTCATCGTATGGCTCATCAACTTTATCCCTCTGTAGTTGTTGCAACTCTGCACGTCTCCCTTGTTCTTAAAAATGGGCACCAGCACACTTCTCCTCCACTCCTCCGGCATCTGCTCACTCTCTAGTACCTTGTTGAATGTTCTTGTCAGAAAATCTACTGCTACCTCTCCTAGACACTTCCATACCTCCACAGGTATATCATCAGGACCAACTGCCTTTCCATTCTTCATCCTCTTCAATGCCCTTCTCACTTCACACTTACTGATCTTTGCTACATCCTGCTCCTCAATGGTTACCTCTTCTACTCTTTTTTCTCTCTCATTTTCCTCATTCATCAGCTCTTCAAAATACTCTTTCCATCTTCCCAGCACACTTCTGTCATCAGTCAATACATTTCCCTCTCTGTCCTTTATCAATCTAACTTGCTGCACGTCCTTCCCATCTCTATTTCTCTGCTGTGCCAACCTGTATAGATCATTTTCTCCCTCTTTACTATCCAACCTATCATACAAGTCATCATACGCCCTCTGTTTGGCCTTAGCCACTGCTACTTTCGCCTTACGCTGTGTCTCCCTGTACTCCTGTTTACTTTCTTCGGTCCTCTCAATGTCCCACTTCTTCTTGGCTAACCTTTTCCTTTGTACACACTCCTGCACTTCCTCATTCCACCACCAAGTCTCCTTATCTACTTTCCTTCCAGAGGACACACCAAGTACTCTCCTACCTGTGTCCCTGATCACATTTGCTGTGGTTGTCCAGTCATTTGGAAGCACTTCCTGGCCACCCAAAGCCTGTTTCAACTCCTCCTTGAAGACAACACGACACTCTTCCTTTTTCAGCTTCCACCACTTTGTCTTCTGCTCTGCCTTTGCCTCTTCACCTTTCTCACCATCAGAGTCACCCTGCACACCACCATCCTATGCTGTTTGGCAACACTCTCACCCACGATGACTTTGCAGTCACTGACTTCCTTCAAATTACATCGCCTACACAAGATGTAGTCTACCTGTGTGCGCCTACCTCCGCTTTCATAAGTCACCCTATGCTCCTCTCTCTTCTGGAAGAAAGTATTCACCACAGCCATTTCCATCCTTTTTGCAAAATCTATCAACATCTCTCCTCCCATCATAGGGTCAATACACAATACCATTCACACCTATTGTTACCAGCTGTAGGTAAATAAAAGGTACATCCTGAACAGCTTGCCAGTCCACATTCCATGTAGTATACCAGAACAGTTATTTCCCTCATGCTCATGTTATGTTTTGATGCTTTCCCCCTGGTGAATAGTGATTTGCAGCAATAAGAAAGTAAAACAAAATGTTTTCCTGAATAAAAATGGACAGTTAGCTAATTGAAATTTAGTCAACGTACAGAGAAAATAGTTGGAATTAATTAAAAATAAGCATAACTTCAAATGTACCGTGTGTTTATCTGTACTGCGTAAATATATAATTAACATCACTTAACTATATTTGCTAAATTTGTCACAGAAAATCTGAGAATATAATGAAAAGAAAGGGTCATGGGAAGCTCGAGGTCTCAACAACAAGTGTGCCCCTACCCACCCAGAAGTATAAATTACTAACCAGTATTATTAAAAATACTGGAAGCATTGCCTGTGATAGACTAGAGTCCCGTTCAGGAGAAGTTGAACTTCTACTTGCTTCATGCTATGAAAACCAGAGATAAGGTCCACCCTGATGAGCCAGTTAGAGTTGGGTATAAAAGCCCTGATTTTAACCACAACAGCGTTAGTGAGGTCAGGCACTAATGTTAGGATGTCTACAATGTCTGGAGTTTAGTTGAAATTCCAGTTCACCCCAAAGGGCTGAAGGCTATACCTCAAGCTTGGCAAATCAAGTCTTTATAGAGCTTGTGCTTGGAAGCATTCTAAGGCTGAAACAAGTTAAGGACTCTTTCAAAGACCTCTTGGTATCAGTTTGGGAAAGAACCAGATATGAATGTGATGGTCAGTTGTCCGCATATCCTTGGCCATATGATCTACTTTAAGAGCAAAGGTTCCCAAACCTATTCCTGGAAATCCTTCTGAACTATTAATACACTGTTTCCTTTTCTCACATATCTGATTTAAAAAATCAACAAATAAAAGAAATTGAATGGAAGGTCTTCCAAACTTTACGGTGACACTGATGAAAATGTGTGTATTTTCATTATCTAATGGTTTTTACTTACATTTCCATTGGATAGTTAGCTTTTTTCCTAGGTACGGGCATAAACTATGCATGCAAAGTTTTGTTTGGTTTAGGTTGAATTTCCCTTTAGCAACTCTTCCTAAAAAAGTGGGTGTGACACAGCAGGAAAAAAAAAAGTGCAAGACAATGGAGTCATCCTCAACCAGGCATTGGAACCTCTGCCTTAGAGGTTAACTTACAATACGACTTCTTTAACAAGGTGATATTGGCCAGGGAAAGCTTATTTTGGTTGATGGGGTGATTATCTAAATTATTTCCCCCACTGTTCCACTTGACACACTGCAAATGTGGACTCAGCAAGTAACAGTAACTGGATAAAATCCCAGTTCGAGCAAAGCATAATCCCATTCGGTTTGTTGAATGACCCTGTCAGAGTCTTGCCAGCAAAGCCATATTATACTGCAGTTTACCCTGCATTTTACTCCTGATACTGCTCTGGGGAGTACAAAATGACTAGCAAGACGGGAGAGTAAAAATAATAAAAGGTTAGAGAGAGCGAGAGCGAGAGAGAGAGAGAGCGAGAGAGAGAGAGAGAGAGAGAGAGAGAGAGAGAGAGAGAGAGTTTAAATAGATTGCAGGGACAAAAACAGGCATGTAAGCAATAAGCAAAGACAAAACTGGAACTTCAGATAAAGTGTCAAAGGGTGAAAGAATAGAGGAAGAAACCACAGAGGAAAGGGAAATTAGGATATTAAATCAAAAGATCCATGCGAAAAGGGAAGAGTGATGCTGGGAAGAAGAATGATGAATTGAAGATGTTGACGGAAAAGCTCTGTATGCATAATAAGCAGAAACATCTCAAAGGACGCAAACTTTTTCCACATACAGATGCCAGCAATCTGCTCCTGAGAATATCAGAAGTCTCAGCTCTGCAGAATCACAGTAAAAGGGGAGCCAATTTAGCAGCGAGACCCTTAGAGCTTTGATTGCAGACCTGGAGTAAACAACACAAAGCCCAATTCAGTTTCCTCTAAAGGCCTGCAAACCTCAGTCCTGCGATCCATTTCAGCAGTACCGCCTTTGCCAAGAAAGCTTATTGATGAAGTTAAATTGCATGAGATGGCACCCACAACCTGTGGTGGTGCACAGGAACACGAGAAAGGATTGAGGGAGGTTTAAAAGAAAACGAGAACAGTGTAAGAATATTCCACACTCGGATCCAAATCTGTGTTTGAGGGATTTTCTCAAGACTCCATCGACACTGACAAGGCAGTGGCAGTAATGCTCCTCTTGACTGGGACTACAATTCTATCAACCAGTCCTGGGACATGGACTAAAGATCCCCATTTTTTCAGACAGCTGGTGTTCCTGCTATATTGATTTGTATTCATCTTAGTAGTTTAACAACCAAGATTAGCCCCCTGGTAACAAGGGGGTATAGACATGGAGAAAGTGTGTAATCCCAGCTTGGTATTATTTACACAATGGCCAGGAATTATTCCCAGAGTAGTGTTGAAATAGAGTGGTGACATTCAAATGGCGTAATATATCACGTAAAACAAGCGCACTAACATGGTACCGAATTGCATGGCACTCTTTAAAGGACATCGTGAGAAATTCTATAATTTGCTTTACCTCACATTGTTCTGTTACCTCGCAAATACTTTTATTACATCATATTGTTTAGCATCACCCTGCAATATGTTTGTATATCCTGAGTTTTATGTTGCCTCGTATTGTTTAGTGTCACTCGCAAAACCTTTTGCATTACCTCACACTGTTTTGTGTGACCTCCCTACACCTTTGTTATTTTATATTGCTTTGTTCCCTCCAAAAATGCTTGGTACTACCTCAGACTAGTTTGCATTACCTCACATTATTTCGCTTTACCTCACATTATTTTGTTACCTCCCAATATTTTTGTCTTACCTCATATTGTTTTAGCTTAAAATTGTTTAGCTATATTTTTTGTGACGTCACACAGTTGTGCCTTACCTCACACTTTTTGTGACCTTCCAATCCTTTGTCTTACCTGACATTGCTTAACATTGCGATACTTTTGTGTTAACACACAATAAAATTCGTTCATTCCTTCCGATCCTTGTGAGGGTTTTTTTTTTCCTCCACACTGCTACCACATCACATGCCTCAGATCATTGGAATCTGTAATATTGGGAGGCCACTCAAAACATAGTGGAAGAAAATTCAGAAATATTCATCAGAGATAAACTTGTGGGGCCGGTGGCGTGGTGGTCAGGGTGCTGGGCTCATGATCGGGAGGTTGTGTGTTCAAATCCCAGTTAGACCCACACTGTGCTAAGACCCCTAGGGAGGGTCTTAACCACAAGTGTGTCGCTGTTCACCCAGCAGTATAAATGGGTACCAGTAAAAATATACTGGGAAGGTAACCTGCAACGGACTAGTGCCCCATCCAGGAGGAGTTGAACTCCTGGGAGTTTCACGCAACGGAACGCAACGGAAACCTGGGATAAGCACCGCCCTCATGAGCCACTAGGCCCGGGTTTGATTTGTCTCCATATTTATTTCCTTTATTTTTATTACTGTTCGACATGTTTATCTTTGTTCTCTTTATTTTCATTTATTATTATTTATCACTGTAACTTACTTTAATAATCTATAACTACTATGTAATACTACGTAAGCCCATACTGTTCAAAGAAGAGGTGTGCCGTGTATTTGTGGAGGTTAATTATACATGTTGGGATTTTATATATATATATATATATATATATATATATATATATATATATATATATATATATATATATATATATATATATAATTAAAGAAACGTTCTAGTGCTTATAAGTGACACCTGACATTTCTGGGGGTTCACTCTGCACTGTGGAAGAAACCAGACAGACTGGAAATAAATGATATGGTACTGAAGCTTATTGAAACCTGGAATGAGTTTTAAAACTACACTGGAATGTAATGAATAAAGAGTAAGAGGTATTAAAAGTGACGTACCTGAAGCTGTCAGGATATCATACAGACAAAGCAACAGGGGAAAAAAAAAACACATCAGGTTAGAATAGGTCTGAATTTTTCTTTTAAGGTTTTAAAAATGAAGACATCTAAACAGATTCTGTTGACAGATTTGCTTAAGTAAAAAAAAAAAAAAAGAAAAAAGTGCCATTCATGAGTATGAGTATGACACAGTGCTTACCAAAGTAATTTCAATCTAAATTAAAGTCGAGGCTTATTTTTAATCTTCGATTGTTTGCAAAGAGATAAAGTTCTCGCCCAGCTTTTATTTTCACGAAGCCCGTATCGAGTACAGCAGTGTCAGGTTTAAAGTGCTGTGAGCTGAAACCTGATGAGTTACATGTTAATCAATGCTGTACATATTATCCATTCAATCATTTTCTGAACCACTTAATCCTAACTAAGATCGTGAGGAGGCTGGCGCTCATCTCAGCCGACTCTGGGTGTAGGCAGAGTACACCCTGGACAGCTCGCCGGGCCATCACAGATGCATCTACTCTACAAAAGTCAACAACAGCTCTTTTACATGAACCTCACACCATGGACAGTGAGATACATGGCCAGCCTTTGATAACCCAATTAGATCTACTGGGGGGACGGTGACAACCTTACCACCAGGCCACCACTGCCACATTATTATTATTATTATTATTATTATTATTATTATTATTATTATTGCTGCTGTTGTTGTATTTTCCTTTCGGCTTTTTCCTTCAGGGGTCGCCACAGCGAATCATCTGCCTCCATCTCACCCTATCCTCTGCATATTCTACTCTTACTCCAATTACCTTCATGTCCTCCTTCACCACATCCATGAATCTTCTCTTTGGTCTTCCTCTGGGCCTTCTGCCTGGTAGTTCCAACCTCAGCATCCTTCTACCAATATACTCAATATCCCTCCTCTGTACATGTCCAAACCATCTCAATCTAGCCTCTCTGACTTTGTCTCCAAAACCTCTTACATGTGCTGTCCCTCTGATGTGCTTATTACTAATACTATCCATCCTCATTACTCCAAAAGAGAACCTCAATATTTTCATCTCTGATACCTCCAGCTCTACCTCCTGTCTTTTCCTCAGTGCCACTGTTTCTAAACCATACAACATCGCTGGCCTCAACACCGTCTTGTACACTTTTCCTTTCATTCTTGCCGATGCCCTCCTATCATACATCACACCGGACACTTTTCTCCAATCATTCCAACCTGCCTGCACACGCTTCTTCACCTCTTTTCCACACTCTCCATTGCTCTGGACTGTTGAGCCTAAGTACTTAAAATCCTCCACCTTCTTTATCTCTACCCCCTGTATTCTCACTGTTTCTCTTGAGTCCTTGTCATTCATACACATGTATTCTGTCTTACTGAGGCTAACCTTCTTTCCCCTCCTTCCCAGGGCATACCCCCACCTCTAGATTTTCCTGCACTTGTTCTCTGCTCTCACTACAGATCACAATGTCATCTGCAAACATCATAGTCCATGGAGATTCTTGTTTAACCTTGTTTGTCAGACTGTTCATCACCATAGCAAACAAGAAGCGGCTCAGAGCTGACCCTTGATGCAGTCCTACCTCCACCTTGAACTCTTCTGTCACACCGACAGCACACCTCACCACTGTCTTACATCTCTCATACATGTCCTGCACCACGCTAACGTACTTCTCTGCCACTCCAGACATCCTCATTTGCCCACCACAGTTCCTCTCTTGGCACCCTTTCATATGCTTTATCCAGATCCACCTAGGCACAATGCAGCTCCCTTTGGCCTTCTCTGTACTTTTCTATTAACATCCTCAAAGCAAACACTGCATCTATGATGCTCTTTCTTGGCATGAAACCAAACTGTTGTTCACAAATGCTGACCTTAGCTGACCTTAGACTCTGCTCTTAGTCTAGCTTCCACTATTTTTTCCCATAACTTCATCGTATGGCTCATCAACTTTATCCCTCTATAGTTCCCACAACTCTGCACATCTCCCTTGTTCTTAAAAATGGGCACGAGCACACTTTTCCATTCCTCCGGCATCTGCTCACTCTCTAAGACCTTGTTGAATATTCTTGTCAGAAAATCTGCTACCTCGCCTAGACACTTCCATACCTCCACTGGTATGTCATCAGGACCAACTGCCTTTCCACACTTCATCCTCTTCAATGACCTCCTCACTTCACCCTGACTAATCTTTGCTACTTCCTGGTCCTCAACAGTCACCTCTTCTGCTCTTTTTTCTCTCTCATTTTCCTCATTCATCAGCTCTTCAAAGTACTCCTTCCATCTTCCCAGCACACTTCTGTCATCAGTCAATACGTTTCCCACTCTGTCCTTAATCACTCTAACTTGGTGCACGTCTTTCCCATCTCTATTTCTCTGCTGTGCCAACCTGTATAAATCATTTTCTCCCTCCTTACTGTCCAGCCGAGCATACAAGTCATCATACGCCCTCTGTTTAGCCTTTGACACCCCTACCTTCGCCTTACGCTGTATCTTTTGTACACACTCATGCACTTTTTTATTCCATCACCAAGTTTCCTTATCTACTGTCCTTCCAGAGGACACGTCAAGTACTCTCCTACCTGTCTCCCTGATCACATTGGCTGCATTATCTGTAGTTGTCCAGTCATGTGGAAGCACTTCCTGACCACCCAAAGCCTGTTTCAACTCCTCCTTGAAGACAACACGACATTATTTCTTTTTTCAGCTTCCACCACTTTGTTTTCTGCTCTGCCTTTGCCTTCTTTACCTTTCTCACCATCAGCATCATCCTGCACCTCACCATCCTATGTTGTTTGGCAACACTCTCACCCACTACTACTTTGCAGTCACTAACTTCCTTCAAATCACATTGCCTACACAAGATGTAGTCTACCTGTGTGCTCCTACCACTGCTTTTATAAGTCATCCTATGCTCATGTCTCTTCTGGAAGAAATTCATTAGCCATTTCCATCCTTTTTGTAAAATCTGTCTGTCCTTCTGTGTTCCTGTCCTAGATACCAAACCTGCCCATCACTTCCTTATCCCCTCTGTTGCCTGCACCAACATGTCCATTGAAGTCTGCTCCAATGACCACTCTTTCACCTCTGGGGGTACTCTGCATCACTTCATCTAACTCACTCCAGAAGCTCCCCTTCTCTTCTAGCTCACATTCTGCCTGTGGGGGCATAAGCACTAACAACATTGAACATCACACCTTCAATTTCTAATTTGAGACTCATCAGTCTGTCTGATGCTCTTTTCATTTCTAGAGCATTTTTTGACTAACCCCGCCTTCAAGATGACTCCTATTCCATTTCTCTTCCCATCCACAAACCTTAAACCCTGCTCCTAAGCTTCTAGCTTTGCTACCTTTCCAGCTCTCTACCTTTTCTTGTCATAGTTCCAACATTCAAAGTCCTGACTCTCAGTCCTAGACTTATGCCTTTCCTCTTCTCTCTCTGCCTACAGACACACCTCCCGCCTCTCCTTCGACCTCTCCTTCTTTGACCTCTCTTTCTTCGACCAACAGTAGTCCAATTTCCACCAGCACCCTGTTGGTTGACAGCACTGATTGCGGTCGTTGTTAACCCGGGCCTCGACTGATCCGGTTTGAAATTAGTGTTGACGGTTCGCATTGTATATTTTGGCAAAAGTTTTACGCTGGATGCCCTTCCTGCCGCAACCCTCTGCATTTTTCCGGGCTTGAGACCAGCGTGAGGACGGACACTTGTTTGTGCCCATCCTCACGGCTGCATTGTTATTATTATTATTATTATTATTATTATTATTATTATTACTATTGCTGTTGTTGAAGTGATAACACAACATACAAGCTATTTTGTTGTTGTTGTTTTTAATAATTATTTTCTCAAATTTGGTCATGGTTGATTCCCAGTCATCACTCTGGGACATGTGTTCCCCATAACACATCCATGGAGGGTGAAGACCACCATGTGTTTACTCACAGCCTTGTCATTCCAGTCAATAGCATTTTTTTCCTACTGTTCAGAAGTGCTGTAATAACCCAATTGGGGAAACCCCTATCTGCCCACCTTTGTAGGCATGACCTCACAATTATTGCTGTGATTGACACTGAACCAAGTGCATGATGTCCCTCCCTTCCTGAGAATATGGCCAATCACGCTTCCTTGAGTTGGGTCCTTCTAGGTTGTTTCCCAAATATTTCCCAAATTCAACATCGTGCTCACTCAACCACTGGACCACACTGCATCCCGGTCATGTGACAGACCTGGGAAATTCCGCTGTAAGGCAGTGAATGTAAAGGATTATGTTCTATTGAATTGGTATTAAAGTGAAATCAAACTGTTTCTAGGTCAGCATTCATTTCTATTTCAGGCCTCTGGCTGCGCTTCCTCCTCCTTACCTTCCACATGCTGGCCTCCTTGCCGTACACGACTGCCATGTTCTTTACTTTGTTCTGCTGGATGTTGTGTTTCTCTGTCTCATTCAACTCCTCAGATACAAAGCCCATAAAGGAGTTGTCCGGGGTGTGAGCTGGAGGAAGAAAACATGAAGAGAGATAAAGGAACTGATGTCAGTGGGGAATTTGAGGAGCTTGCAAGTAAATGTTGTGTTTCTGATCATGGAACTGCTTTTTAAAATGGTTTCACTTTGTTTCTGCCCAGACCTTTTTTTTTTTTTTTTTTGGGAGGCTTTTAAAAATGCCCAAGTTCACTGTGAATTATAAAATAGACTAATCTGGAAACATGGTGGATAAAATTTCAACAACTTTTTTTTTTTTTTTACATCCTCAGAAAACAAATGATTGTCGCTGCAGTGCTTTTAGCTTTTAGCTTTTTATTTACAAAAAATCATAATTATTTCCATTAACCGTATAATTTTCCAAATTAAATTTTATTTCATTGCTTTATTTTAGAAAAGAAAATAAAGTACAGTGAGTCCTCGACCAGTAAGTTCACACCCAGGGTTCTGCTCCTCTGCCGCAGTATAAGTGGGATTGCAACACTCAATCATGCTAAAGCAGAAGCAAAATCATAGTCTGGGGCAGCGGTTGGCAACCTGCGGCTCTTTAGCGCCACCCTAGTGGCTCCCTGGAGCTTTTTCAAAAATGTAGGAAAATGGAAAAAGCTGGGGAGGGGGATTAAAAAAAAACAAACAAACAAAAATACCTTTTAATATGGTTTCTGTAGGAGGACAAGCCTGACACACATTCTTATCATTTTCAAAGGTTTTAAAATTTTGTATAAAAAATATTAGGCCTACATTTCAACATTTCTGTCAATGAAGATTTGCGTCATACCCTGTGCATGTTTCAGCGTGACGCTTTGCCAGGCAAGTAGCTGTTGTAAACAAACTGATGGGTGTGTCATGGGCCATGGATCCCAAAGGAAAAAGAGAAAGATAGTTGTTGAGAACAGAGGATTCAAGGAAGAATGGACCGGATCATTTGCTTTCATTGCCAATGCAGAAGGTCTGCCTGCATGTGTACTTTGTAATGAGAAGCTGTCAAATAACAAAAAGAGTCATTTGGAAAGACATTTCCAGGGAAGGCATGCTAAATATGCAGTCAACAATCCAGTTGGGATTGAGAGAAAAAGTGCGATTGCAGTGCTACTGGAGAAATTAGAGAAGCGCTAAGATTGATTTAAGAAGTGGATTGCATCTTCAAACCCAACTACTACTGCTAGTTTTGTTGCAACCCAAGAGATAATAAAGCATGGAAAACCGTTCACAGATGGTGATTACACAAAGGATTGATGAAGGATTGATAGTAGGCTAATATACACTTACAGCCTGCGTTGCCTTCATGTAAGGGTTATACAGTGGTACCTTGACTTACCTTGCCATACCTTGAGTGTCTTTTTTAACAATTTTCCCATGACACGAGCTTCGATCCCACCAAAAATCTACCCCACACAACGATCAAAATTTTGATTTACGAGCTCTGCTGGGGAAATGGCTTTTCCGGGCCAATTAGCCTCGTATTCTTCCACGTGTATTCCTCCATGCCCCGAGAACGCCTTGTGCAGTGATTCTCAATTATTTTCTGTGATGCCCTCTATAGGAAGAACCCCCCCCCCCAGTGCCCTGCGCATGACTATAAATAGTGTTTACTGCACTTCATATCGTTTGCTTGATGCTTTTTCCATACACCATAGGGAACACAGTGAAATCGCCGCTGCCACCTACTGTAGAGTATATACTTAATTCTACACTTAACTCTAGTACAGTATGGCAAAAAAAGCATGTTCCCCAGGGTCATGCCGACCCTGGAATCACACCATGCCCCCCAAGAGGGGCGTGCCCCACTATTTGAGAAGCACTGGCTTTGTGGGAGCTTACCACGAGCCTTTCCTTGCTGGCATCCGTAGTATGCACATACACAAATTTCTCCTCCTCCTCTTCCTCTGTTACGCACCACTTTATACCTGTCCATGTAACATTGCGCCAATGTGACATCTTCACCGCAGTTGATGACTGGAAAGGTTAGTTGACTTATTGTTTATTCTTGTTTTATTATTTATTATTAAGTATTTTAATGTTAATGTACATGTATTTTTATTATGAAAGATTTATTGGTTTTACATGTTTGTGTTTAATATCTTCTTCTATTCCTTTTGGCTTTCCCCTTTTTTTCAGGGGTGGCCACAGCGAATCATCTGATTTGCATGTTTGATTTGGCTTGGGAGGGGGTGGAACGGATTAATTGGTTTTCTATTTTTCCTATGGGAACTTTTAACTTACGAGCTCGCCATCGGAACGGATTAATTTTGTAAGTCAAGGTACCACTATATAGAGCTTTTAATTGTTTGTGGCTTCAGAGAGATGTTTTTCTTTTTTTCTTTCTTTTTTTTATTTATTTTTTTTGGTGCAATATAGCTCTTTGAACATTTTGGGTTGCTTGCTGACCCCTGGTCTAAGATATAAAAACATGAGCCATGAAAGCATCATAATATAATATATATAATACTATAATAAAATGAAATGAACAAATAAAGAGAAGAAATTTATGCCTCTTCCTCCTGCAGTTGACTTGCACACTAGAAGGGGCATCAAAAGAAGAGACAGGATATTGGGAGGAGGAGCTAGTTCACGCAGGAGATCACACCCATTTTCACTATACTTGGTGGGGACACTACTTTACCCAGAGTCCAAGAGATGATTTGAATTTGGAGTAAAATCAGGTCAAGGTCACATGTTTTCGAGATAGAGCCATAAGATAAAACGTGAAAAACGACTGTCGGTAGGTATGCCATTACTGTTGAACACTAATAGGAAACCATTTATGGACTTTCTTTTGAGACAATAAGCTTTGATCTTGAATGACCCTGAAAGGTTAAACCTCAATGAGAGAGGAATTTTTTTGCTAATCTGGTCACGCTTATGTATGTTATATCATATGGCATATTGTACACAGGCCGTAAGTATTCATGGAGATTTCTTTTTTTTTATATTATATAAAAAATAATAATAATTAAATACATTTAAGTATGAAATGCTTATGAGGGAAAGTAAAGTCTACACATTGTGTTTGAATTCCACAATTTCTCAGAAGGCAGTACTTACGGAACATGGTCATGTATTGCCTGGTGTTGAGGTTCCAGTATCCCCAGTTTGTCCTGTATCCGTGTAAAGTTGCATATTCCTCATGATTATAGGCTGGCTCTGTTCCAAACGTGTCTATGACTCGAATATGGCACCTGGAAAATTGCAGTAAGGGGAACGGATCAGATAGGAAACTTCTCATGGAAGTTAAACTGTACAGACTGGAGAAAAAACATAGATATGCACCCTCCCCAACCCGTCCACCACCTTCAGCATCAAGGTTTTTTCAGACCAGAGATGGATCACGGAGATCATAAGTTCGAATCCAGGTTATTTCCACAACAGTCTATGGCCGGGAGTCCATGGGAGCTAACTGGCTAGGCTCTTAAGTGAGGGAAGGACGGCATACGCTCACTAGCCCGTTGCTCACAGCAATTGCTGGCCAATCATGGGTGAGCTCATTCGTATGAGAGGGCAGGTAGCGCTTTCCGTCTGAATGTGTTCGACCTGCTCCAAAATACCGAATGTGCCACAGTTTAAAAAGAGGCTGAAGGTAAGAATTGCATGTCACCGAGCGGGCGTGTGCATGTTTTGCCCCTCCCTGGTCGGTGGTCATGTGATAGGGAAGGCAATACCCAATGGGTGGGAATTGGTATGACTTAATTATGGAAAAAATGTGGAAAAATAAAAAATAAATTAAATTAAAAAATAAAAAACATGGCTGAATACGTCTAATGAGAGCTTCTGACAGCAAAATTCTGTGATTCAGAAAGCAGTTTGGGAGCAATCACACTTTCCTGTTCATGCACGGAGACTGCTATTCTTCAGTTGAGGGTCATCGCCATGACAAAAGAGCACACAACAACACAGAGTGTTCTGAACAACGACATCAAAACGACTCTCTAAAATCATAATGGAGGCGTAACGAGCCGTGTGATTCCTCGAGCCATTGAAACAAAGGCTCTCAACGTGAAGACGACTAGAATGGAAAATGTTTGGCTCATATTACATAAAATAAACATTCAACCCGCTCCCAAAAAAGATGCACCGTTATATTCCTTCACTCACGCAATCCTTTATTTTACCAAACTGTATAATCCTACTGGAGGCTGGAGCTGTAGTACACCCTGGACCACTCGCTTGATCATCACAGGGCCAAATCACAAACAACTATTCACACTTACATGATGGGGCATTTTGGAATGGCCAGTCAGCGTTATGTGCATGTCTTTGGCTGTTTGAAAAAAACAGAGTACCAGGAGGAAACCCCTGGAAACACAGGAGGAACATTGAAAACTCCACACAGAGGTGTCTTTCGCCAAGCTTGGGACTCAAACCCAGTACCTTCTTGCTCTCAGGTGTGCGTGCTAACCACTGCACCACCGTCCAAACCCACACGTGTTATACAAATAAAATAGAACTTACTTAATCTGAATGAAAATGGAATATTGTGGTTGAGCATGAAGAAAAAAAAGACAAAAAACAGTTAAAACTAGTCACATCATGTCTAAAAAAACAGCAACATGCTTGAGTGGGGCAGCAAAAAATAAGCGGATATTTCTCTAATAAAGATTTTATGTTCCATTTCCAAATGGCAAGAAGAAAAATAAATAAATAAATGAATAAGAACATTTCTGTATTATAAATTGCTGTGTAGATGTGAAGGCATGGAGACAGAATTGTGTGTGTGTGTGTGTGTGTGTGTGTGTGTGTGTGTGTGTGTGTGTGTGTGTGTTATTGACACATACAGAGTACCATTGCCTCGACCTTTCCCTAATGCATTATTAATGAAGTAGCAATGGTGATTACATAGGGCTATAAAAGTCGTGAAAGGAAAGCCGAGCGCGTTCTACAGCCTGATTGATGGCGTGCTGTTGATAAAGGGTGTGATCGGTCAGTTTGTAGAGTGTGGGTGAGGACTTAACATGAATTCCTCTGAATCCTGTTACTGTTAACAGTGGCCTTTCTGAAGGTCACGGGCTCTGAATGTGATCTGGAGAACTCTGATATGAGATCAGATCAAGATCTTCACATTTATTACACTTTGTATGCCAGTGTGTGTGTGTGTGTGTGTGTGTGTGTGTGTGTGTGTGTGTGTGATAGAAACTTTGCTAAGTATTACAGATATTCCCCAAGGATCAATCCCGGGTCCAGTTTAGTTCACGATCAATAACACACAGGATGTGGATGATAAGATCCGCGGGCTGTGTATATTACAAGGGGGGTAGCGAAAAAGAAAGCAATCAGTGGTAAATTCCTGTGGTACAAAGAAAATAAAAATATGGGGGGGGGGGGTGTTAAAATGAGGGCGAGAAAAAGAGAGGGGCAGAGAGAGGGGAGAGAGGGGAAGAGAAAAGTGCATACGGAGGGGGCATGGGGGTGTGAGAGAGAGAAAGCACTTCTGCATCTGCTGGATTTATGAGCATTATATTCACCACAAACCTGACAGCGGAATATGAGTTAACTCTCTCTTCTTTCTTTCTCACTCCCTCGCTCCCCCTTTCTCTCTCTAAAACACACTCGCTCCCTTCTTTCTCTCTCCCTCTCCCCCTTTTCTTTCCTCTCTCCATCCCTGTTTTTCCATCACTGCAGTTTGACAAAGTTAGAAAGCAGCCTCAGGGAGAGAGTGAAATGAGAAGAAGAGAGAGCATGCAGAGAATAGTTTGTGTATGTGTGTGTGTGTGTGTGTGTGTGTGTGTGTGTGTGTGTGTGTGTGTGTGTGTGAGAGAAATTGGGAGACTGATTAAGTGCAGCTCTAATTAAAGCGATTCAGGATAATCACTGTCTTGTGTAACTGAGATTCATATTAAAGGAAAAGAGTGAGAGAGGAGAGAAGGAGAGATTAAAAAAGAGGAAAAGGAAAGGAGAAGCAGCAAGGAAAACAAGATGAGAGAAAAACTGAAGGAAAGATAAGGGAAAAGAAATGTTAAAAAAAGAAAAGATTAAAAAGAGACGGCGAGAAGACAAGAGAACAGAAGAGAAGAACAAAGGATAGAAGAAGGAATGTCACACTGACTTGTGTTTCTTTAAGGACAGCCCCATATGCTGCTTCATCTGCTGCAATCCATGATAGTCAGTGTAGATGAGGTCAAAGGGCAAAGGTCCTGTAAGTGGACAACTTCCTCTCCCAGGTGGCACGCCGAGGAACCTGCCGGAATCAGGGAGACACAGGAAGAGGTTGATTTTTTGTTTTCTTCACTGTAACAACAGCTCGAGCCCTCCTGCAGCTTTATATTAATGCACTCGACCTGACATCGTATCGTTTCTATAGCAACAACTCCTTCACAGGGACCGGTACGGCAAATGCGCAGCATGAACGGTGTTGTGTGAGGATCAGAGAAGCACAGGTTTCTGCTATACAATCATCTCTGTTAAAACAATGTAAATATTCTACAATACATGACAAATAAAAACATTACGGTATCCCAGAGTCACCTGGAGGATGCACTACACTGGTGTAAATTTCATATGCACAGCGAGTGCTTCAATCCCATGATGCAACAGAGAAGAGAGAGGCAGAGAGAGGACTTCAGGGGCCTGGACTCGAGCTCAGAATATAAACATCAAATAAATTAATTCATTCGTTTTCTGAACCACTTCATGCTAATTAGCGTGGCGGGGAAGTTGGCACACATCTCAGCTGAATCTGGGTGAAGGAAGAGTACACCCTGGACAGCTCGCCAGGAAATTGCATAGCGGAAACATGCTGATAGCTATGCACCTCCTCTTTACCAATGTCAGCAATGGTTTGCTAACATAAACCTCCCACCACAGGCAGTGAGAGACACAGCCAGCCTTTGATAACCCAGTTAGCTGTGTGGGGGGGAGAGGTGTGTGTGCAGTGACAACCTGGTGATAGTGGGGCTTGTACGCCCAACCTTGGGATCAGGAAACTACCACCTTACCACCGGTACACCACATTGAATAAATAAATAATAAATATCTAGTATTCAGTCTATATACGACTGTAATATAATTTCATGTTTTGTTGTTTTTGCTTATTATTAACAGAACAAATACACCTACTGATCACAAATGTTAGCTATCCTGTGCGCTACTGTATACAGGAAATCTTGCTAGCTAGCCTATATAGCATTAATTTATACTGACAGCATTTAGCGGCTGCTCTTACCCAGAGCGACTTACAGAAGCTTAAAAGTCTCTATCTGTGAATATATTCTTGTTCTGGTTTGTTAGACACAGGCTAAATATACCATCAGTCAAACTCAGGTGGTAGGTGGTGTGTGTGTGTGTGTGTGTGTGTGTGTGTGTGTGTGTGTGAGTGTGTGTGTTTGGTTGTTGTGTGTTTTTTTTTTTTTTTGTGTGTGTGTGTGTGTGTGTGTGTGTGTGTGTGAGTGTGTGTACAGCATGGTGCTTAATCTAAGTGGTGTTGCTGAAAAAGGTAAGTCTTCAGTTGAAGATACCCAGTGACTCAGCTGTCCAGATGTCCAGAGGATGTTTGTTCCACTAGCTTGTAGCCAGACCAAGAGTTTAGATCTATTTTTCCTGGTCTGTTGGTAGACCGAGGGCTTAGTCTTCCAGTGCTCGAAGGCCTGAGAGAACGCGTTGCAGTGCGAGGTGTGATAAGTGCTTTTCGGTAGGAATGTGATTGGTTATGCTTGAATGTTTGATACAGACCTTGCTAATGTATCAAATATAAATGCTTTAAGGACTAGCTAGCAGGAATGCCTTTGTTAGATTAGCAATGTTGTTGGCATGCAAGAGTCGGTTTTCTAGCTCAACCAATCTCAGATGCTACATAACTGGTGTGTCATCCTGCATCACACAAGGGGCTGGTAGCACTAAATCAGAAAGCCTTGCTTGTAACTTGCAAATGGCTGTCTAGCATTCCGACACGTTAGTAAGCTAGTTGGCATCTTTATGTGTGCAAGACAAGTGAGTCTAAAATTCATTTTTATAAATGGTCATTCCACTGAAAAACCAGAACCCTGGAGCTTCTCTCCAAAAACACTAAATAAACATCTCCTTACAGGAAATGATGTATTTTCCTTGTAATGGAGCTGTTGCCATAGAAACAATAACATATTACAACACTTTTATTCACATAAAATGACCAGGCAACACTTTCTCACCAATCAGAGTCCAAGATTCAGCTCCAGAACCAGCACACAGATTAGGTAATGGAAACACCTCAAACATCTTCAAATAGAATTCGGCTAATTATGGCATCTGTCAGAGAGCGCATCGAGGTCAACATTCATCTGGGACGAAGCACCGTGAGCATGGGCTGAAGGTGTAGAGTCAGAGCCTCGGACATTAGCTGTGAATTGCTGTCAACCAATCGATCATCACGTTATATCAGTGATGATGAGTCGCTGGGAACGTTGCCAAATGATTCGGCAGGGGGAATTGAGATGTAATGAGTGTTTTGCGTGTTTGCAGTCTGAGTCGTGTGGGACCATTCAACAAACAATCCCCCAACCACCCCAGCTCACCACACACACACACACACACACACACACACACACACACAAAACAGACCAAGTGAGTAAGTGCCTCCAGCAACACTGAACAGCCCACTGAACTCACACTGCAACTAATCAATTAATCAGCCCCATTTTTTATCCAAGTTAACAGTTTCTTTGCACCTTTTAGAACGAGAATAATGTTCCTCCGTGGTTCTTCAGGCTGTACTTCCCAAAACCTTCCACATATAACCTTGTCTCAAACCTCAGAATACCTTTTAAACATGGATTTAAACTTTTAGACAACAGTTTTGCTGTGGATGGAGTGAAAAGCTGATGCGTCACTTGTTCCTGTAAAAATCCACAAGAAACCCCATGAGGGTTCTGCTCAGATTTAATGATGTAATGTTCCAGACTCGCTCATGGGACGATGGGAGTCTTTTGGGAAAATAGCTCTGTTGTGGAGTACAATGTCTGCAGGTGGCTGAATTTGATCTGGATGAACGTTTGTGGTGAATATTTTTAAGCGTCGTGATTTTAAATAAAGAATTTTAGAAATGTGAATGTGAGTGCAAGCGATGGTGGCTCTCTGTGTAAAACTTTAGGTCAGTTCAGGGGGTCACACTACATCAGATGGGATCTCCTCCAGCTTACCTGCAGCACTGATGGATAAGTGGTACAAATGAGTAATGGATAGATAGATGGATTGATAAATAGACATATAGATGACTGTAGATGAATGGACGGACCAGCAGGTAGGCACGATGACTGTACGAATAGGCGGATGGATATACAGCCAGATGGATCAATAGGTGGCTGGTTGATTGGACTAATAGACAGATGAATGGACAGGTGAATAGATAGATGGATGAATGGGGGGGCAGTTGACTGGACTAATAAACAGATGGGTGGGTAGATGGATGAATGGATGGACAACTGGATGAATGGATGAATGGAGGGATGAATGAGCAGATGGAAGGATGGGAAGATGGATGACCGAATAGATAGATTGTTGGATAAATGGGTGGATATATTGATGTAGAGATGGATGGATGAATGGATGTACAGGTGGATGGACTGATAGATGACAGATGAATGGATGGACTGATGGATAGATGGATAGTTACTTTTACAAATTATGTACATTATAATTCTCTGTTTCTGATTAGACAGTAAAATATAACACACGTGCCACACTCATATGACAAGGTCGACATGACGTGAGTGGCGTGTTCCCTGGTGGCTGCACCGACCAGGAAACCCTCAGCATTTAAACTTGAAATCCTCTGCTGCACCTTCACCAGAATCGACTTCATTTTGTCTCAACTTGTCATTTTTGAGAGATTTTCTTTTTCCTGCTCCTCCGGTGTCAGGCTACTCTTCAATCAGTGTTGAGTCTCGTCAGACAAATCACAAGCTTTGCTGTGTCTGAAAGCCGGCCTATGCCCCCTGCCCATCTCAGGACACTGCACACACTCTCACTCCTATCCTGTTCTCTCCTGCGCTGTTTTCCCAACAGCCATAGGGGTTTTTCTGCTCTGAGCAGTTTCCATCTTTCTTCGGTCTCCGTGATGAATAGCCTTGAGGTTAATACCTCTCTGGCCTCTGATGCGTCGTGTCCATCTGTTCTCGATGAGGAATGTAAAGGCTAGCCTTGGTTTTAACAGGCCGCTCCACACCAGCGCTTCGCAACATGACTTATGAGGCAATTTTCCCCTCTGCAATGTTCACATATGGCTTTTTGAAGCATACTGTTTGTTTAAGGTGTCTGAATTGGCTAGAATATCAATAATTCATGGTTTAGGAGGGGATTGGCTGCAGGAACGAGGTGGGAGGGGGGCGCAGTCAACCGTGACAGCTACAAAATGCACAAATGGGTAAAATGTCAGAATTGATTTAAAAGACAGAAAGACTTTTGCACCTAAAAAACATTAATGTGTTATCAATCCAATAAATCCTCTTCATTCAGTTACCTAACCAATTTACCCCCAATTAGGGTCATGGGCTGGGCGTCCATCTTAGCTGACTCTGGGTGTGGGTGGGGTACACCCTGAACAGCTCGCCAAACCATCACAGGGACAATAATGACACAACCACTATCACTCACACTGTGTAGCAGTGTAGCTAAAAAGTCAGGGATTGCATGTACAACCGGAGGTGAGACCGCAGGCTGTTGTGGATGGAACAAGAGGTTACGATGACAGTACTTAACACCTGAACAAATTATACTGTCCATTAAACATGGCTTCCTCTTTCATCGTCTCTCTCCATCGCTGATTTCAGAGCCCTCTCTGTCCTCTTTGTGCCAATAATGGATGCGCTCTTCAGCCTTGCTCTTCTTAATGTGCCCAGGCTGATGGTGTTGAAGTGCACTCCGGAGTGTTAATGACTCATGGGGGGTGGAGGGTTGCCTGGGGAATTTGGAGACGAACAGCTGCATCTACAAACCTGTCACGCACACCGATGATTTTAGTGCCGGAGAACATTCTCCGACCCTTACAGTCCTGTTTTATGGCTAATGGAAGCGAGCATGCATGCAAATGTGTGTGTGTGTGTGTGTGTGTGTGTGTGTGTGTGTGTATGTGTTTTGCTAGGTTTTCTTTACTTGCATTTTATAGATGATGCATCTTTTCTGACTTGAATGCTACAACCTGCTGAAGAATTTCGAACACATTTTCATTAACGCGTTCTAGCTGATCACTAAGTGCTTAATTAGATCCAAATTTTCAGTTCAACTGTGGGAAAGCTCAGAACACTTGTGGATTACAGAAAAAACTGATGAACCCTTCAATTATTCTACAGAGTCCTTTAAGAATTAAAGAACCACAGAAGAACCTGTTTTGAAGGTCGAACCTTTTCATTAGACAGGAATCTTAAAAGAACAAACAAGGAGCTGCATGAATTTTTTGAACTTCAGAACACACTAGTTTTCAAGTCAACCAAACAATTCCTGAAGAGCTTGAAGAACCCTGAAGGAAAGTTCATTTCATTTCATTTCATCCAATGAGCCCTAAAAGAACCTTTAAGGAAGAGTTTTTGCGAATGTTTTTGCTGAAGAAGGTTCATGCTGAATGTCTTCAAAGTTCCTCCTGGAAGGAAAAAAAAAAAAAAAACTCCTTGAAAAAAATGTTTTAGAAAGCGAGGAAGGTCTGTGGTATTGAAAGAGGTTCCTCCTGGAAGTGAAGAAGGTTCTTTGTTAAATTTTGGAAGAAACATGCCCATTCAATTGTCAAATAAATTCAAATCATACATGCCTTTAAAGAACCGGTCCCCCCACCACCAACCCATGGATGCATTAGTTTCTTCTTAATAAATTAAACCTCTCAGGAGTTTTATGGTTTTATGGAAAATCTAGAGAGGTGGTGGTATGCCCTGGGAAGGAGAGGAATGAAGGTTAGCCTCAGTAAAACAGAATACATGTGTGTGAATGAGAAGGACCCAAGAGGAACGGTGAGGTTACACTGAACAGAGATAAAGAAGGTGGAGGATTTTAAGTACTTACGCTCAACAATCCAGAGCAATGGAGAGTGTGGAAAAGAGGTGAAGAAGTGTGTGCAGGTTGGAATGGTTGAAGAAAAGTGTCTGGTGTGATGTGTGATAGGAGGGCATCGGCAAGAATGAAAGGAAAAGTGTATAAGATGGTGATGAGGCCAGCGATGTTGTATGGTTTAGAAACAGTGGCCCTGGGGAAAAGACAGGAGGCAAAGCTGGAGGTAGCAGAGATGAAAATGTTGAGGTTCTCTTTGGGAGTAACGAGGAAGGATAGGATCAGAAATGAGTACATCAGAGGGGCAGCACATGTAAGAGGTTTTGGAGACAAAGTCAGAGAGGCTAGATTGAGATGGTTTGGACATGTACAGAGGAGGGATAGTGAATATACTGTTAGTAGGATGCTGAGGTTGAAACTACCAGGCAGAAGGCCTAGAGGAAGACCAAAGAGAAGATTTATGGATGTGGTGAAGGAGGACATGAAGTTCATTGAAGTAAGAGTAGAACATGCAGAGGACAGGGTGAGATGGAGGCAGTTGATTCGCTGTGGCAACCCCTGAAGGGAACAGCCGAAAGGAAAAGAAGAAGAGGAGTTTTATGGTACCCATGGACTCATTGAGTACTTAAGGTCCTGTGACCGACAAATAGGAATGGTTCCACTTTCAGAACTTGAGTTCATCTCTAAAGAAGTTCCTCTCTTCCTCTCCAGAGGGACAATCTGGAATTGTGTTAATGGAGTGTGTTGTTGTGTAAGAAATGGAATGAAGCTGATTCCTATTTTTTAATCAAATGCTTTATGTGTCACTGTGTTGGGTTTTAAACTTTTTAAACGTTTTAAACCTTTGTGGTAAAATTACTTTTACACATATGTATGTCTCCACATTCCCATACTTCAATGTCTCCATGCCTCCACAGCCCTACGTCACAAGACCCCCATGTCTCCACATCTCTACATCTCCACCTTTCTACATCTCCACATCTCTGTCTCCACATCCCCACATCTCCACGTCCCCACATCTCTATGCCCCCACATCTGTATGTCCCCACATCTATATGCCCCTACATCTCTATGCCTCCACATCTCTATGCCCCCACATCTGTATGTCCCCACATCTCGACGTCCCCACAACTTCATGTACCCACATCTTCACCTCTCTACATCTCCACATCTCGGAATCTCCACAGCTTCACATCTCGAAATCTCCACATCGCCACATCCCCATATCTGTACATCTCCACATCTCTACATCCCCACATCTCTGCGTCTCTACGTCCCCACGTCTCTATGTCTGAACATCTCTGTGTCCCCACATCTCCACATCATTACATCTATATGTCCCCACATCTCTACATCTCTACGTCTCCACATCCCCACATCTCTAAATCTCCAATCTATATGTCCCCACATCTCTACAGCTCTAAATCTCCACAGCTCGATGTCCCCACATCTCCACATCTCTACCGCTCTAAATATCTACATTTCTACATCTCTACATATCCACATCTCCACATCTCGAAATGTCCACATCCCCACATCTCGAAATGTCCACATCCCCACATAGAGATGTGACATCATAGAGACATATCTACATCCCCACATCTCTACATCCCCACATCTCCACATCTCCACATCTCTAAATCTCCACGTCTACACATCCCCACATCTCTACATCTCCACATCTTTACATCTTTACATCCTCATATATCTACATCTACACATCTCCACGTCTCCATAGCCTCACATCTCTACATCACCACATCTCTAAATTCCCACATCATTACATCTGTACATTGCCACATCTGTATGTCTCCACATCCTCACAGCTCCACATCTCCACATCTATACATCTCCACAGCTCTACATCTCCACATCTCCACACCCCCACATCTCCACAACTCTACATCTCCACATCTCCACACCCCGCATCTCCACAACTCTACATCTCAACATATCTACATTCCCACATCACCACATCTCTACATCTCCACATCTCCATGTCTCCACATCCCTACATCTCTTAATCTCCAAATTTCTACATTCCAACATCTCAACATCTCCACTTTTCTACGTCTCCACATCTCCACATTTCTACATCCCTGTATTCTCATGTCTCCACATCTCTACATCCCCACATCTCTACATCTTTACATCCCTACGTCTCTACATCTCCACATCCCCACATCTTTGCATATTCATATCTCTACATCTCCACATCTCTACATCCTCAAATCTCTACATTTCCACATCTCTACTTCCCCACATCTCTACCGCTCTATATCTCTACATATCCACATATCTACGTCTCTACATCTCCACATCATTACGTCTTTACATTGCCACATCTGTACGTCTCGACCTCCCCATAGCTCCACATCTCTACATCTCCACATCTATAGGTCTCCACATCTCTACATCTTTACATCTCTACGTCCCCACATCTCTAAATCTCCACATTATTACATCTCTACATTGCCACATCTGTACGTCAGCTCCACATCTCTACATCTGCACATCTCTACATCTCCACACCCCCACATCTCCACAACTCTACATCTCCACATCGCTACGTTTCCACATCCCCACATCTCCACATCTCTAAATCACCACATCTCTACATTCCAACATCTCTACAGCTCCACATCTCCACACCTTTACATCTCTATGTCTCCACATCTCCACACTGCCCTCTTCTTCTTTTCCTTTCAGCTGTTCCCTTTAGGGATCGCCACAGCACATCATCTGCCTCCATCTCACTTTATCCTTTGCTTCTTTTTCTGTTACACCAACTACCTTCATGTCCTCCTTCACCATATGCATGTCTCCACATATGTCTCCACATCTCCATGTCTCTACATTGCTACATCTCCACATTTCTACATCGCTACATCTCCACGTCCTCACATCTTCATGTCTTTTGCAAAACCACCTCTACAAAGAGACATGAGACATCAAGAAAGCAGTGAAGAGACTTCATAATCCTGTTCTTATCTGTCTACTATTTCCTTCAACACTACCCCCCCTACACACACACACACACACACACACACACACACACACACACACACACACACACATCTCTCTCTCTGGTGTTCTGGATCATTAAATGGCTTTTAAAAGAATTATGGCTTTCAGCTCATCATGTTTTATAGCAGACTGCTGGTGAGTGCTGAATTATGATTGGTTAGATGGTGTTGATTCCGTCTCTTTAACAGTGACTCTGACAGCAGCACCACCACAAATCACATGGTTTTATTAACGCACTTGTTCTAATAGCTTATCGTTTCTATAGCAACAGCTTGTTCACAGGGACTAAACCACATAAACACATGTGATCATTGATATGAAGGAAAGTCTCTGGTTGGGAGAAACAGTGAGAGCGTGAAGAATGATCTTCTTTTATGTTAACCCAAAATATTTAAAAATTTTTTTAATTTTGCGTTTTCAGCTCAAAAACCTTATTATCAGGTCTGTTGATCCCATTAACATTTCATTCAATTATTAATAAACACGAACATTCATCTTGCTGAGATGAACAAGAAAAACAGAACAAAAACTGACAGTAGAACGTAAGTACCAGAGAAACAAAATCCACCTGATTCAATAAACATCATTCATTGTTCTTTTACATGAACCTCCACCACAGACATTGAGAGACACGGCCTGCCTTTGATAACCAAGCTAATGCACTGAGTGGACAGAAGTGAATCAAAAGTTAAAAAAAAAAATGCACGCGCATACAAACACACACACACACACACACACACACACACACACTGGAGCTAAATGCTGACTGAGCACAACACCCGCGAAGATAATTAGCGAATCGATTAAAGACGCAGCAGCGCAGTGATGAAACCACATCAGGTCTGCACGAAGGAGAGGAACAACTGCAGCAAACAAAACATGATAGACAGATCATTTCCATCTTTTCAAAATTCAACTGCATGACATGCGTGATTGTATAGAGAGAAAATAACAGGGGAGGGAGAGGGTATGTGTGTGTGTGTGTGTGTGAGAGAGAGAGAGAGAGAGAGAGAGAGAGAGAGAGAGAGAATATAGGCTATTTAGGGAAAGGAGATTTGAAAGATCGATATAGAAAAGAACAAATAGTGTGTGTGTGTGTGTGTGTGTGTGTGTGTGTGTGTGATTGAAATCAATTTTAATTTAATTTTTAGTTTAATTTCACACCTGAGCGCTTGAGGGCCTTTGCGTTTCATACACACTGACCAACACACACACACACACACACACACACACACACACACACACACACACACACACACACACAATCCCGTCACCGAGGTACTCTTGCAGCAGCACTCCAGATAATGCCACAATCCTCACATGGCCGTTAACAATACAACACACACACACACACACACGCACACACACACACAAAAATTCAGAGTTTTTTTTTTTTTCGATCTTGAAGAGAAACACAAGAGACTAAAAAAGCAGAGAGGAAGTTCTGGAGTCCTCTGGAAGCCACAGTCGAGATTGTTTTCGTTACGACTCTGCGGTTCCTCAAGACGGACTGCGTACCGAGTTGAGCACGCTGGGCCCGGTGTGTCCTTCTGCCACCTTCACACCTCTGTCTCTCATGATGCCTCTCAACCTTCAAACCTCATGTCAGTTCGTTCTACAAGAGCGGTGTCTTCTGTCAATCACTGTCACACTGTACAATACAGATGGACTCATCTTCATCTTCCTCATCACTTCCTGACCATCTTCATCATCCTCACCCCGATCATCATCTTTGTCTTCCTCATCTTTACTATCCTCAATGTCTGCACCATATCCATTATCATCATGTGTAATGTCACCATCATCTCCATCATGCCTATTTTCATCAACCTCATTATTTTCATCTCCATCATCACAATGTTTCATCTCCATTATCATGTTCATCTCACCTTCATCATCATCATCATCATTCATCATTCTTCTTCTTCTTCTTCTTTTCTTCTTCCTCGTTCTCATTTTTATGCTCATCTTCATCCCTCCCTTTCCATCCACATCTTTATCTTCATCATCATGCATACCCTTATCTTCATCCTCATCTTCACCTTAATCTTCATAATTATCCTTAAACTAATCGTCATCCTCACCTTCATCATCATCATGATCCTTACCCTAACCTTCATCACCCTGGCCTTATGTGTACCTGTACACAATGAAGATAAGTAAGTAAGTAATCATCATCATCATCATCATCATCATCATCCGTACCCTAAAGTTCATCCTCACTTTCATCTTGTCTTCATAATTATGCTTATCCTCATCACCTTCACTTTTATGATTCCCCTAACCCTTGTCTTCATCCTCATCTTTTTCTTTATAATTATGCTTACCATGGTCTTCATTCTCACCTTCATCTCATCTTCTCCTGATTTTTATCCTCATCTTCATCATTAACTTCATCTTCATCCCCATCACAGTAACATTAACTAAACATCGCCGCTTGCTGACTACTGACGGACAGCATTGATATCAATGCGCTAAACCGGTGTTAACACTCCAATTGTTCTTATGTTGCTGAGAAATGTAATGCCACTTAATCCTCGGTACACCCTGGACGGCTCGCCGGTCCACTGCGGGGCAGAAACACACTGACGACTGTG